>CM054148.1:8473709-8511209 GCA_028751875.1 Rapana venosa
TAGAGATGTTAATGTGTGTTGGTTTTTGTTACTGATAGGACAATACATTTTGTATCGGATGCTGTTATTGTGATGATATTTTTCATTATTGGGAGAAAGGACAGCACATTTTGTATCTGATGTTGTTTTTGTGATTGTTGATGCTATGTGAAAATGTGTTGTATCATTAGGCAGAAGCCACAGTGCTTTTAGTGCCTGTAGTTGAGTTAATGTGTTGGTATGTTTCGTTGTTGCCAGATATGTTAGATTCAGTGCTGTTTATCAGTTTATGTGTTGATATTTTTCATTGTTGCCAGATATGTTAGATTTAATGCGGCTTAATGTGTGCTCTGCACTGAAGAGCTGGTCACCAAATTCCTCCATTTCTGTCAGTGATGCTCTAAATCCTGGATCTCTGCAATCGGTTTCTGTGTCCGTTTTGTTGTGTTGTGCATCCACCTATTCTCTGTCTCCCTCTTTGTCTTCCTCCCTCAACATCTATCTCCCTGTAGAACAGTTAAAGCAAGGCCATTGGGAGGTGTAACATAGCTATAACTGTACCACTGTAGGGTTTTTGGGTGTTGTTGTTTTTTTCATAATTGATAGCATACATGCTGATAGCTTGTCACAGTTGTTGGCAGGTAAAATGTTCAGTGTGTCTGGTGTAATGCCTCATTTCCAAGGCTTGGGGTTCCTCTCTGACACAGTTGTTGGCAGGTAAAATGTTCAGTGTGTCTGCTGTAATGCCTCATTTCCAAGGCTTGAAATTCCTCTCTGCGGATCCACTGTCGGCGTCCATGTCTCACAGAGAAAAGACAGCAGTGCATGTAGAAACCTGATGTTGAGGTTGATCTGTAGAGATGGATGGTCATGGCCTTCCACACAGGTTTCAGTCTGCACAGTCCTCTTGTAGCTTTTAGCTGGCTGCCTTTAAGATTCAAGTTTCAAGATTTAATTTCAAGAAAACCCCCAAGGGGTACATGAAATTTAACAGAACCACAACTTGCGGATTTGGGTGTGTGAAAAGTACTCGAAACCCAAATTCATTCCAAAATGAAGAGCACAAATTATGGACATGAAAAATGAAAGAACTTTTACAATACAGAAAAGTGATGGTGATTTTGATGTTGATGTACTGTATGTGACAGTTCATGTTTTCTAGTTGGCAGACACCTCAGTGCAGATAGTGCCGGGCTATGTTGGTGTATGTGATAATGTGTTTTCTTGTATGTTGGTGTATGTGGTAATGTATGTTTTCTTGTATGTTGGTGTATGTGATAATGTATGTTTTCTTGTATGTTGGTGTATGTGACGATGTATGTTTTCTTGTATGTTGGTATATGTGATGATGTATGTTTTCTTGTTGACAGACACGTCAGTGCATATAGTGCTGGGCTATGTTGGTGTATGTGATGATGTATGTTGGTGTATGTGATAATGTGTTTTCTTGTATGTTGGTGTATGTGGTAATGTATGTTTTCTTGTATGTTGGTGTATGTGATAATGTATGTTTTCTTGTATGTTGGTGTATGTGATAATGTATGTTTTCTTGTATGTTGGTGTATGTGATAATGTTTTATTGTATGTTGGTGTATGTGATAATGTATGTTTTCTTGTATGTTGGTGTATGTGATAATGTATGTTTTCTTGTATGTTGGTGTATGTGATAATGTATGTTTTTCTTCTTTGTTGGTGTATGTGATAATGTATGTTTTATTGTATGTTGGGGTATGTGATGAGTATGTTTCTTGTTGTTGGTGTATGTGATGATGTGTGTTGTAGTTGGTGTATGGATGATGTGTTTTCTTGTTGTCAGACACGTCAGTGCATATAGTGCCGGGCTATGTTGGTGTATGTGATAATGTATGTTTTCTGTATGTTCGTGTATGTGATGATGTATGTTATCTTGTATGTTGGTGTATGTGGTGTTTTCTTGTTGGCAGACACGTCAGTGCATATAGTGCCAGGCTATGTTGGTGTATGTGATGATGTATGTTTTCTTGTATTTTGGTGTATGTGATAATGTTTTCTTGTTGGCAGACACATCGGTGCATATAGTGCCGGGCTATGTCAGTGTATGTGATGATGTATGTTTTCTTGTTGGCAGACACGTCAGTGCATATAGTGCCGGGCTATGTCAGTGTATGTGATGATGTATGTTTTCTTGTTGGCAGACACATCGGTGCATATAGTGCCGGGCTATGTCGGTGTATGTGATGATGTATGTTTTCTTGTTGGCAGACACGTCAGTGCATATAGTGCCGGGCTATGTCGGTGTATGTGATGATGTATGTTTTCTTGTTGGCAGACACGTCAGTGCATATAGTGCCGGGCTATGTTGGTGTATGTGGTAATGTTTTCTTGTTGGCAGACACGTCAGTGCATATAGTGCCGGGCTATGTTGGTGTATGTGATGATGTATGTTTTCTTGTTGGCAGACACGTCAGTGCATATAGTGCCGGGCTATGTTGGTGTATGTGATGATGTATGTTTTCTGTATGTTGGTGTATGTGGTAATGTTTTCTTGTTGGCAGACACGTCAGTGCATATAGTGCCGGGCTATGTTGGTGTATGTGATGATGATGTTTTCTTGTTGGCAGACACGTCAGTGCATATAGTGCCGGGCTATGTTGGTGTATGTGATGATGATGTTTTCTTGTTGGCAGACACATCAGTGCATATAGTGCCGGGCTATGTTGGTGTATGTGGTAATGTTTTCTTGTTGACAGACACGTCAGTGCATATAGTGCCGGGCTATGTTGGTGTATGTGATGATGATGTTTTCTTGTATGTTGGTGTATGTGATGATGATGTTTTCTTGTTGGCAGACACGTCAGTGCATATAGTGCTGGGCTATGTTGGTGTATGTGATGATGATGTTTTCTTGTTGGCAGACACGTCAGTGCATATAGTGCCGGGCTATGTTGGTGTATGTGATGATGATGTTTTCTTGTTGGCAGACACGTCAGTGCATATAGTGCCGGGCTATGTTGGTGTATGTGATGATGATGTTTTCTTGTTGGCAGACACGTCAGTGCATATAGTGCCGGGCTATGACTTTGAGTGGAGTCAGGAGGAGTGCTGGACGGAGGGAGTGGATTACTCCAGCTTTAATTTCCGCACCTTCACCTCCACCTGGCTGTCTCTGACTGCCAAAAACATTGAGTGAGGACCCTGCCCTGCCCTGTAGTGTGTGGTTGTGTGTGTGTGTGAGTGAGTGTGTGGATGTGAGTGTGTGTGTGTGGATGTGTGTGTGAGTGTGTGTGTGGATGTGTGTGTGTGTGTGTGTGAGTGTGTGTGGATGTGAGTGAATGTGTGTGTGTGTGGATGTGAGTGAATGTGTGTGTGTGGATGTGAGTGAATGTGTGTATGAGTGTGTGTGTGTGTGTGTGTGTGTGTGTGTTGAGTGAGTGTGTGTGGATGTGAGTGAAGTGTGTGTGTGTTTTGTTGGATGTGAGTGAATGTGTATGAGTGGTTTTGGATGTGAGTGAATGTGAGTGAGTGTGTGTGGATGTGAGTGAATGTGTGTGTGTGGTGTGTGGATGTGAGTGAATGTGTGTGTGTGGATATGAGGGGAGTGTTTTTGTGGATGTCAGTGTGGTGTGGATGTGTGTGTGTGTAGTGGATGTGTGTGTGTGTGTGGATGTGTGTGTGTGTGGATGAAAATGAGGTGGGGGGTCATGTGCACACACATGTGTGTGCTTTGGGACTATCCATCTAGGTCAAGGGACTAATGGTGGTGGTGGGGGTTGTGGTGATGATGGTAAGATGTTGATGGTGGTGATGATGATGATGATGATGATGATGGTGGTGGCGGTGGTGATGTTGATGTTGGCGGTGGTTGTGATGATGATGATGATGATGACGATGACGACAATATCAATGATAAGGTGCTATGTATTTTCAGCCATCGCTTTCCATACGATATTCATTAACCTTAAAACTGCATTTCCCTGTTCCTTTGATGTTGAGGACGTCCGTTCCATGTTTGGTGGTTGTGGTTTCAGTTTATCGGAGCACATGGACTTTGAGGAGCTGATCAAACACGACCTGGCGGAGCCTCACTGTGCCACAGACAGCGTCTCCAGTGTGGCTGCCTACGACCACATCCCCGGGGTGGCTGACAGATACCAGCTGCAGTACACAGCCGAGGGGGGCCTGAAGGAGGTAAGGGAGGGGGGGACAGTGGTGGTGTGGGGGGGGGGGTGGGGGGGGGGGGGGGGGGGGGGAGATATGTGTGTTGGGGGAGGGGGGAATGTTGTTGTGGATGAGTGTGGATCAGTTGTGTGTTGTTGTGGATGTGGTGTGTGTGGTGGATCATGTGTGTGTGTTGTGGAGTGTGTGTGTGTGGATGTGTGTGTGTGTGAAATGTAGTGTGAGTTGTGGATAGTGTTTGTGATTGTGGGTGGGTGTGATGTGTGGGGTGTGGTGAATGAGTGTGTGTGTGTGGGTGTGAGTATTAGATTGTGGAGAAGTTGAGGGGTGGACGTTATGCTTTGTAGTATGTGTGTGGTATGGGGAAGTGTGATTGTGGGTGTGTTGTGGTGTGTGGTGAATGGTGTGTGTGTGTGCCAGATATAGCAGATGCAACAAACTACTAAGGAGAATGAGGAAGAAAAGACTACATTAGTATATGTTGGACTATAGGGGGAAAGATGTGTGGTGTGTGTGTGTGGTGTGTGTGTGGGGGTGTGTTGAGAGAGGGGAGAGAGAAGAGTATGAGAGAGAGAATGAGAGGAGAGAGGTACTGTCCATGCCTGCAACATCAGCGTGGGAAGACTGGGCCTGGTCGTCTAACATGGGCTTGATGGCAGGTGTTGCAGAAGCTGGTGGTGAGGAATGACCCACCAATGGTGGCACCAGGATTGCCCATGCTGCAGAAGTGAGGGAACAGACTGCCGCCGTGAGAAACACAGGCACACACACACGCATGCATGCATGCACACATGGACATACACACAACGCACGCTATACGCACATGCGCACGCACGTACACACACACACAGCTCACATACAAACAAGGACACACACACACACACACATATAACATCTCGCAGAACATCTTGTGCACACATTAAAACCCGTTCCGCTTTTTGGAAGAGTAGGCCATTGTGTGCCAGTGGGGACTGGATGAAAAAAAGCACATGAGTGCTTATTCCATTATCCTCGAAATAAATGAATAAATAAATAAACATACACACACACACCACAAACACGCACACACACATACTCACTCACACACTCACAACACACACAAAAAGAACACACACACATACACACATGTACACACACACACACACACCACCACCACCACCACCACCACTACAACAACAACAACAACAACAACAACAGCACACACACAACAACAATAGCACCAGCAACACAGGCTCACACACACACACACACACGCACAGACACACACACACACACAACTCACAACTCACACACACACACACACACACTCACACACACACACACACACACACACACACACACACACACACACACACACACAGCCCTTCACAGCTGGCAAACCTCTCAGTTAACTTTTCCCCATTTGGTGGAAGTGTTGCGCTAAGTTTGCATTTCATTGTGCTGCTGCATTCACCGAAAGCAGAGAAACTTGACTGTAGTGCCACCCAAAAAACAAAAAAACAACTAAATAGTGAGGACAGCAGATGTAAGGAAAGATTTATGTCTCTTTGTGTATTTTGTGTTCCTCTTCTACTTGCTGACTGATGACAGTAGATCACAGATTTGTGTTTCTTTGTGTATTTCTTCCATTTCTACTTGCCGACTGATGACAGTAGATCACAGATGTGTGTTTCTTTGTGTTTTTCTTTCTCTCCTACTTGCTGACTGATGACAGTAGATCACAGATGTGTGTTTCTTTGTGTTTTTCTTCCTCTCCTACTTGCTGACTGATGACAGTAGATCACAGATGGGTGTTTCTTTGTGTTTTTCTTTCTCTTCTACTTGCTGACTGATGACAGTAGATCACAGATGTGTGTTTCTTTGTGTTTTTCTTTCTCTCCTACTTGCTGACTGATGACAGTAGATCACAGATGTGTGTTTCTTTGTGTTTTTCTTCCTCTCCTACTTGCTGACTGATGACAGTAGATCACAGATGTGTGTTTCTTTGTGTTTTTCTTTCTCTTCTACTTGCTGACTGATGACAGTAGATCATAGATTTTTTTTATTTTTTTTATTTATTTATTTATTCTTTTATATTGAGAATAATTGAATAAGCATTTATGTGCTTTTTTACATCCAGTCCCTGTGTGTATGCGGATTTGTGAATTCTGTTATCTGTTCCCACCGGCACACAATGGCCTACTCTCACAAAAAGCAGAACAGGATTTAACGTGTGCGTAAGATGTTCTGCGTGCGTTGGCACACGGGGCCTCGGTTTATAGTCTCATCCGAAGGACTTTTGGGGAGAGTGGAGTCGGCACTGATGTTAAGTCCAGGGGAACATATCCCCTTTGTGTCTCTGTGTGTATATTTGTTCCTGTTGCACTTGCTGGCTGGTGACAATAGTTCAAGGATTTATATCTCTGTGTGTATTTGTTCCTGTTGTACTTGCTGGCTGGTGACAATAGTTCAAAGATTTATATCTCTGTGTGTATTTGTTCCTGTTGCACTTGCTGGCTGGTGACAATAGTTCAAAGATTTATATCTCTGTGTGTATTTGTTCCTGTTGTACATGCTGGCTGGTGACAATAGTTCAAAGATTTATATCTCTGTGTGTATTTGTTCCTGTTGTACATGCTGGCTGGTGACAATAGTTCAAAGATTTATATCTCTGTGTGTATTTGTTCCTGTTGTACATGCTGGCTGGTGACAATAGTTCGGCTGGTGACAATAGTTCAAGGATTTATATCTCTGTGTGTATTTGTTCTTGTTGTACTTGCTGGCTGGTGACAATAGTTCAAAGATTTATATCTCTGTGCATATGTGTTCCTGTTGTACATGCTGGCTGGTGACAATAGGTAGGAAAAAAGGTAAAGGAGTCCCATAACCTATAAGGTCGTAGGGGAGCAAGGCATCAGAGACCTCACTTCTCTAGGGCCAGCATATTGAGGGCGGCGCCCATCTCCTCTCCCTCGCTGCTTTACCTTTCCTGACCCTAAAGAGGGCAGGTACCCATTTACAGCTGGGTGAACTGGGGAAACTGTACTGAAGCCAAGGCGCGCAAATGGTCACCCATCCAACTGGTAACCACGCTCGACGCTGCTTAACTTGGCTGGGGGAAAGTGAGTGCTCCGACCACTGAGCTATCCCGTCCCCTGATTTTATATCTCTGTGTATATTTGTTCGTCTTCTACATTCTAGCTGATGACAATAGTTCAAAGATTTATATCTCTGTGTATATTTGTTCCTGTTGTACATGCTGGCTGGTGACAATAGTTCAAAGATTTGTGTATATTTCTTCCTGTTGTACGTGCTGGCTGGTGACAGTGGCTGTTCATGCCGCGCTCTCTCTCTCACTCTTTCCCCCTCAGGACCCAGCGTCCTGGGTGCTGGCCAACATGGCCGCCCTGTACTGGCGCGTGGAAGGGGACGCAGGCAGAGCCGTGGACTGCCTGCGTGTGGCCTTGACCCATGCCCCCAGGGAGGTGAAGGACACGTCCCTGATCAGCCTGGCCAACATCCTGCAGCAGGGGGGTCACCTGAACGACGCAGTGATGGTGACCTCGGCCGCCCTTGATGTGGCCAGCCAGCTGCCCGTGTCCCACTTCACTCTGGCGAACCTGTACGCTGCCAAGGTCAGTGGAGGAGAGAGAGAACATGGTGGATAGAGGGAATGACTGAATGAATAGTAAATCTGTTAACTGTTTACAGTACCAAGGCCAGGGGTTCCTACTCTGCTTCTCATAGTGGTAAAAATAATGTAGCAAAAAAAAAAAGACAAATAGATCAATTTATCATCTTTTAAAAAACCCAACATGTCAGTAGTTCTGATACAAAAAATACTGTAGAAAAAAACCAAAACAGATCAATACATCATATTTTTTTAACACCTGTTGATGCTACCAAGGTCAGTAGTTTTGGTTCTCCTGTTAACTCTGCTTCTATTCAAGTGCATCCAGACATTCTGAAATCTTTTAAGTTTTGAAAAAACACTTGATGATATTTCTAGATTCCTGACAACAATACTCTTGTGTCTTCTGGTTCAAAGCTCAAAGCGTTCTCCATATTAGCAGGTCGCTATGAGTTTACCTTTTTTTCCCCCGCTTATGAATACATTTTGTTTTTGAGAAATGAAAACGTCAGAAAGAAACAGAAAATGAGCAGATTTTACATATAAAGTGCTGCTGTTCTCTATGATTTTACCTTTTTTTTCCCCCGCTCATGAATACATTTTGTTGTTGAGAAATGAAAACGTCAGAAAGGAACAGAAAATGAGCAGATTTTACATATAAAGTGCTGCTGTTCTCTATGATTTTACCTTTTTTTTCCCCCGCTCATGAATACATTTTGTTGTTGAGAAATGAAAATTCAGAAAGAAGCAGAAAATGAGCACATTTCACACATGAAATACACCAGCAGTGCTGCTGTTAGCATTTTCAGCAATGGCTCACGAGTCGTGGCTCTTGCTTGAGCTTCCACTAGCAGGACAGTGCCTTTCTTCTCCCAACACTCAGCATGGTGGAATGCTCAGAGTCTGTTTGTGCAGGGCAGACATTGGACAAGATATCTGTTCAGGAAAAACCTGAAACAGACCAGGCTCAAAGTGGAGAAGGGGGTCGGGGTTTACTTGTAGTGTGAGTCAGAGCTGTGTCAGTTACTGATGACAGTGGGGGGTGCCAAGGCCTACGTTGAAGCGTTGGTGTGCTTTGACATAGTATGTTGGCACTGAGCTAGCAAGACCTGGGCTAGACCTAGCAAGACCTGGGCTAGACCTAGCAAGACCTGGGCTAGACCTAGCAAGACCTGGGCTGCCTGTATTGCAGTTGATCTTAGAGAAAGGGGCATAAAAAAGGAGGAAGCTCAACACAGAGAGAGATGGAGAAGGCTCATCAATGTCAAAGCTCCCCTGGGAGAAACATGACAAAAAAGGAAGAAGAAGAAGAAGAAGGCTGTTTTTTGAGCTGTGACACACTCCTAGCATAACAACTCACATGAGATAAAAATGTTCCTCTGAAGTCAGAGTATGGTTGTCTGTATGGTGATGTATTTAAAATCGGTCATACGTGCCAACTTCCCATCTCGTACAGTCTCACAGTTATTGGCAGGGTGTCATGAGTGAGTCAGAGAACATTTATTGTGGGGGCCCTTTCCCTCAGGGAATATATAAGCTGGGGAACACCCCACAATGTATTGGGGAGGATAGTGAGGATGAGTTATCGAGGCATGTTTCAGCAAACCATCTGTCCAGGTAACTGCTGTGCTTAGCTTGGTGCTGTGGCGTATAGGGGATGCTTCATACACCGAGATACTTTGTCAAACTGAAACTGCTTGTATGTATGTGAGAGAGAGAGAGCAAGCGTATGTAGGGGGGGGGTGTGTGTGTGCATGCGCATACATTTTTGTGTGTGAGTGTGTGTAAGATACACACACACACAGACATACACACACACACACCAACCAAACCAAAAGCGACCAACAGTACATATTGTGTGCTCCACTATGTACAGGAGGAGTGGACAAAAGCCGTCCAGTTTTACAAATCCACGTTAGCGCTGCAGCCCTCATTCCAACCCGCCATCGACCGATTACGAGCCGTGGTGTGTCAAGGTCACGTGTCACAAGCCATTCCTGCTGCCCCCTAGTGGTGAAATTTGTGGTGCATTTGCTTGATTAGCATTGGGTGACACAAGGTGCCTTGAAAATTCATTCCCTCCTTTGACACTTTTTTTTGTGTTTAAATTTTTTTTTTTTTTAATAAAATGGTGTGTCTATTTTGTTTTTTAAACAAAATTTTTCTATGATCAATTTGTGTCTTGGTATGTGTTTTGTACAGAAGCATTCAATGTTAGTCATGTGTTTTGTGAGTGAGAGAGAGAGAGAGAGAGAGAGAGTGTGTGTGTGTGTGTGTGTGTGTTGTGTGTGTGTGTGTGTGTGTGTGAGTGTGTGTGTGTGATAGAAAATAATGAAAAGATAGAGAGAGAGAAATAGTTAAAGAGAGGTTTTTATTGAAAGTTTTTTATAGACATATTTTTGGGTGTGTGTGCATGTGTGTTTGTATTACCTGTATGCATGCAGGTATATATCATGATTTTGTGCAAGATGTAAATTTATGTGTGCATGCTTCCTAAAAAAGACTCAAGCAGCATTTTTTTATGTAAGCATATTTTATATGTTTGTATGACACTGTGTGTGATGTGTCAATTGGGTCACATTTTGTGTAGCTGTGATTGCATGTGTGCCATTTCTGATTGTGGTGCATGTGTGAGGTGTGTGAATGTTATATAAGAAAGTGTATGTTTGATTTGTGTATGTGGTTTTTATGCTCGTGTGTGTGCAGCCCAGCATCTGGTTTTGTTGAACACAAGTGTGTGCATGTTGGATACATATGTGAGGCCCTGTGAATTAAATTTTGTTTACAAGCTCATGTTAGAAGTTGTATAAAATATTTAGAGGGCATTACTCATAAAGCCTTAAAGTCCATAAATTACTCAGTTTTGTGCGCTGTTGCCATGGAAACAATCCAACATGGCCATCAAAACTAAATGTTTCTAGCTTTGATACCTTTTTATGTATAAAAGTTTGGTTGGTTGTTTTTTTTTAAACCTGTTTTTACAGACATGTTCTTTTATCTGAATTCATTCAATTTTACACAGGGAAACTTCCATATTTGCATAATTTAGCAATTTGTTTATATATATAGATATACTGACAAAAGCATGATTTGGGCCTGTGTCTACTCTTACTGCTGATGAAGCATTCACATCACACAGCTGTCCAATAAGTGCAGAGAGCTGTGAGCGATGCATGAAATATTGCTGTGAAGACCTACAGTACGATCATGGAAGCAGAGAGGAAAACAAGGAATGAGTATGGTTGACTTTTGTTGTGTCTGTATATGATGCAGTTTATCATTTGTCTGTCTCTCATTCATGCCGACTCACATGCACACACATACTTTTTAAAAAACCTTAATTCTTTTATTTCAAGGATAATGTATAGGCACTCATGTGCTTTTTTTTATATCCAGTCCATGTGTGCATTTAGTTTTGTACAGTGTCATTTGTTCCCACCGACACACAATGGCCTACTCTTCTGAAAAGTGAAACAGGCTTAAGCTTGCACAAGATGGTCTGTGGGTGTGTTGTACATGGGACCTTGGTTTAAAATTTCCTTTGAAGTAGGCACACATGCATGCACGAAGTGACATGCATACTTCTACACAAAATGTGGATTTCTCATCTTCAGGAAATCTAGAGATTAAGGCCTTTAGATCAGAAATAAAGCATTTTACTGTTACAGTGTGACAGAAAGGGATTTTCAGTTATGGTTTTACAAAAAATTTCAGTTACAGAAAAGGAGTTTCAGTTATGGTATTACAGAAAGGGATTTTCAGTTATGGTACTACAGAAAGGGATTTTCAGTTATGGCGTTACAGAAAGGGATTTTCAGTTATGGCGTTACAGAAAGGGATTTTCAGTTATGGTACTACAGAAAGGGATTTTCAGTTATGGTACTACAGAAAGGAATTTTCAGTTATGGTACTACAGAAAGGGATTTTCAGTTATGGTACTACAGAAAGGGATTTTCAGTTATGGTACTACAGAAAGGGATTTTCAGTTATGGTACTACAGAAAGGAATTTTCAGTTATGGTACTACAGAAAGGAATTTTCAGTTATGGTACTACAGAAAGGAATTTTCAGTTATGGTACTACAGAAAGGAATTTTCAGTTATGGTACTACAGAAAGGGATTTTCAGTTATGGTACTACAGACAGGGATTTTCAGTTATGGCGTTACAGACAGGGATTTTCAGTTATGGCGTTACCGAAAGGGATTTTCAGTTATGGTACTACAGAAAGGGATTTTCAGTTATGGCGTTACAGACAGGGATTTTAAGTTATGGCGTTACAGAAGGGATTTCATTATGGCGTTACCGAAGGTTTTCAGTTTACGGCGTTACGAAAGGGATTTTCAGTACTGCATTACGGAAAGGATTTCAGTTACGCTTACAAAAGGTTTTCAATATGCATTACAGAAGGGGATTTTCAGTTATGGTGTGAGAAAAAAGAATTTTCAGTTATGGTATAGGAGAAAAGACTTTTCAGTTGTTGATGTGTTGTCAGTGTATTGCAGAAAGAATTTTCAGTTGTTGAAGATGTATGAATGGGGTTCTCAGTTACATTTTGTTGTTAAGGTGTGTGAATAAGGACTTACAGTTGTTAATTTGTTGCTAAGATGTAAATGAGGAGTTACAGTTGTTAATTTGCTAAGATGTAAATAAGGAGTTACAGTTGTTAATTTGCTAAGATGTAAATAAGGAGTTACAGTTGTTAATTTGCTAAGATGTAAATAAGGAGTTACAGTTGTTAATTTTCTAAGATGTAAATGAGGAGTTACAGTTGTTAATTTGTTGCTAAGATGTAAATAAGGAGTTACAGTTGTTAATTTGCTAAGATGTATATAAGGAGTTACAGTTGTTAATTTGCTGAGATGTAAATGAGGAGTTACAGTTGTTAATTTGTTGCTAATATGTAAATGAGGAGTTACAGTTGTTAATTTGTTGCTAAGATGTAAATAAGGAGTTACAGTTGTTAATTTGCTAAGATGTAAACGAGTCCTCAGTTGCTAATTTATTGTTAAGATGTAACGAAGGGGTTCTGAGTTGTTTGCTTATGGACTGATTGTAAAGTTGCTTGTCAGTCAAGGTCAGGTGTCGTTAGTTACAGAAAGCTGACCCCAGCTTGCCCACTCTGTTGGAAAGTAAGATGGACAGGGGAGCCTGACATAGGGGCTGAGCATGTTTCTCCACAAACATTAATTTTGTCCTGTGCTTTTTTTTATCAGGTATTTCTTTTCTTTTATTTATTGACGTTTTTATAGTGACAGAGAAACTGAGAGAAGTCTTTTGACTGTAGGTTTGTTCCTTTGCCTGTAGTCATCATGGATTATGGAAATGCTGATTTTGTTTTTCTTCAGGGTAAGTGTACTATTTGGAAAAAGGTTTTGTTTGTATTTTGTGGTGTGAGGAATTGAAGAGTGAGGCACAAGGCTGTTTGGTTGGTTAGAAATGAGTGAAAGATAAGAAAGGTCCCAGTTGCCTTTCCCAGAGAAATAATGGTGTGCTTGCTTGTGTTGTCCTGTCTTATTTCATACGTGTATGCACTCACACAATTGGGGAGTGTGTATTATAGATGTGCCAATTTATATTTTTTCATGAAGAACTTGAGTTTTATCATTCAAATCTGAATGCTATTTTATGACTGACTTTGGTACCGGTTTTGTTTTCTTTATGTGTAATTCATACAGTTTTGTGTTTTAACTGCCAGCGAAGAACAGTGTGACCGGTGTGATTTCTGCCATGAAGAGCAACTGAAGAAATAGGATATTGACCAGGAATGTATTTCCAGCTTGTTTTTTTTTATGTCTTTTTCCATAAGACTGATGTGTTCTGAGCCAGACACAGAGGGGATGTATTCACTTAACAAATTATCTTTGTTGGAGGACACAGTGTAATTTTCTTGAACCTGTTCATGCTTTCATTGAGATGGTTTGTGTTTCATGTTATTTTGTTTAGATTTTGATGGCTTTGATATATTAAATAATGCTGAGTACATTGATTGCAGATACGCTACACTGCTGCTGATAGGAGAGGAAGATAGGGCCAGAAGGTGGTGATTTCTCTCTCTTTTGAAGAATGAAAGGTACCTGGCTTTGTATTATAGTACTGGTAGTACTGCTCTTGGCTTTTTTTCTCCCCCTTTCAGGACTTTGTTATCTTGTTGAAAGGTGACACTTGGAAGTGGAATAAAGCAAAAACTTCGATATAAAAAAATACTGTCATTCAGCCTGGAGATAATTCTCTTCTGAATTTGGTATTAAGGGTGAAAGGGCACAAACTGTGCAGACACTGTGATGGGTGTATTGCAGACATTGGTACAGCACACACTTCTATATAGAGAGATAAACCAAGCAAACCAGAGACATTTCTCTTTCCCCCCCTTTTTTTGTTGGGCGTTTTTCATGCTTGGCATGATTTCACTGCAGGGGCTGATTTGTACATTGCAGCAGTAGTTTTGTAGTTTTTTGCACTAGGAACCCAAAGACTTACTGCCACATGGCAAAAGTTGCCTTGAAGAGCAGTTTACTGTGGCAGCAGCTGTTGAAGTGATGTGCCTTTTTGTTGTTGTTTTTGTTGATAGGTCGATGGACAGCTTTGATGATGGGACAAGGTTCCTTATCACCAGGAATCTTTTATCAGTGTTTCATTTACTTTTCAAACTCTCAGGTGCTCTAGAACAGATATTTGTGTTGTTCTTCATTCAGAATTGTCCGTGCTATATTTTGTACACAGGGAAAGATTAGTCTGCATTAGTGAAAAGCTGGATAGTTTTATACTGGCTTGAATTTGTCTTGAGCTATTGAGTATCAATAAAATAAAATTTTAAAAAAGGCTTCCCAGCTTAACTCTTCATCATGGAGATACATTCATTAAGTCCTGACTGACTGGCTGTGTCTGGTAGCTGGCTTCGGACAGATTTTTCCTTTTTTATTTTGGGGGGGGGGGGGGGGTTCATAGAAGACACCCACCATCTTCCAAGTCTGAGCAGGTATGTTTGGCATGAAGAGCTGTTTGAGCTTGTTGCTTTAAAATCATATTCCATTTCTGTATACTTAGTACTACCTTACATTGACAGTGTTTTCATCCGTCTTTTTCAAAACTGTATGGGTCAGGCAGAGTTCATATGTACATGTCGGAGCTTTGTAAAGAGGACTCCCCTCTGTGGAAATTATGGAGTGAGGAATAAAAGTAGCTGTGGCCATATTATAGGTAGAAGAATCAGTCAGCCAGCACAAGTTTGGTCATTGTTTTTTCAGGTTATGCTTTGTCTACATTGTGTGAGAGGAACCTGTACACATTTTTAAAAAATTCAATGTTGTAAATACTCACCATTCTCCAGCAATGCGCTGTTTGTGATTTCAACACAGGAAAAGGTATTAATGGAGAAGTAAGGAGTTGAACAAATTCACAGATGGGGGGGGACCTTTGACCAGAAAACCCCCCTTGCAGTGTACACATGCTTCTACATGTTCCTTGCCCATTTAGTGAAACACAAGGTTTCGTGTGCCTGTCTTTTTCTTCCTGTTGAGAAAGAAGCTGTCTTTCCTTTTTCTGTGATCACAGGAAATTTGTTACTGTTCCAAAAATCAAAAGCTGCTAGATTTCAACCTTTTTTTTTTCCATTTAGTATTTTTTCCTAAATATAGGCGTGTTGTAAATACTCTCAAGAAATCCAAATTTATAAGGGAAAGTATTGATTTAAAATATTTTGTGTGTGTGTTTGTGATCTCTTTCACATTTTTTAAAAATCTATTGTAGTCTCAAGTTCTTTGGGGTGTTCTTTTTGTTCATTGATAAATGTTTTTTTTGTTTGTTTAGGAGGGGTAAGAGGATGCTCGTTTTATTTTGCATTCCATTATTGGGTGGGGGGTGGGGGGAGTTGTTTGTTTCAGGCTTTAGAGTATTCTGTTACATATGAAATTAATGAATTGTTGATTAACAAATAAAATTTGAGCCTTTTTTTTATGGTTCTTAGTTTGGGGTGGGGATATTTTATTTTATTTGTTTGAGGTTGTTTTCTTTGGGGGGAAGAGAGTTGTTTTGTTTTGCTTTTAGTTGTTTGTAGATAAGGGGAGCACGGGAGAAGGGGGCGAGGGCGAAGTTTACTTTTTAGTTCATGTTTCAGGATATTCCCTCACATATGAAATTATGGAACAGTGATCAACAATGGATATGTGTGCACTTTTTTAGGCTCTTTTTATGTTCCTACATTCAAATCAAAATTCAGTATTATAAGATTAAGAATTTTAAATGATTACTGTTCTTCTCTTTAGGATTTTCAGCATTGAACTGATATTGAAAAAAACAAACATCTGATCATGCAAAGACATGTATGTGTGGCGATGTTGTTTTTCCTGTGAATGCAGGTTGATCATCAATCAGGCAAAATGTGAGTGATCTCTGTGATACATTACCAGCATCACTTAGATAGGCCACCAGACTGCTCAAGCATTTTACTGCATGGCCATGTGTGTGTGTGAACAAGTGTGTGTGAGTGTGTGCATTGTGTGTGTGTGCACGTACATACATTGTGTGGTTTTGAGTGTGTGTGTGTGCATGCGCGTGTGTGTTGTTGTACCATGTTGCTGCTGCTTTTCTATGCAATTTGAATAAATAAAGCAATCAGATCAAGTTTGTGTGTGTGTGTTGAGCGTGCACACATTATGGCTGACAGAACTGAAAAAGCAATGTCTTCAATCATCAAGCTTTTGTTTCAAAACCACACACTTAATCAACATCGTGCATGCAACCTAAAGAGGGCAGAAAGTAGAGTGAATGTGCATGCACTCACAATTTTAAACACAGTAACCCTAAAGAGATTGAACAGTAGAGTGATCACACACACACACACATACACACACAACCCCTTCCACATTTCAGTCTAGCAAAAGTATATTTCCACGAGAAAAAAAAACACAAACCAGTTTGCAGTACAGTGCACCATGATCTACAAGCCGTAACATCAAACCAGATAAAAATACAGACAGCTGCAATTGATGAAAAAGATCTGCAACACAGCACAGCCCCAGATTACATCATCTTAAACAAATCAACACACCCAACCACCGACAGCTATAGTACGATGCCATCTTGTTTCATCGCACTGTGTTGAGACAACATGAATTTAACTGAGAGTTTAGGGTTAAACAGGCTCGCATGTAGTCACATACACAGCATACATCTTCGCTAATGCCACGCAAGCTCTGAGATGTTAACAGTAGACTTCACAACAAACAGCAAAACATTTATATATCGAAATATTGGAGTTGAAGTAAGTAGAGGTGGGTGGCTATTATTCTTCTTAAATATCAGATTCATACAAAAACTGACAGGTTACACCAATATTTCTTTGTTTATTGTGATAACCATCTTGGAAGGCTGCCAATAAAGTGACAATGAAAACTGTTACTGATGCCTTAACATTTAGTTTTTAAAAAATCATAAAAACTGAGTTCTTCTCAATAAAATCGTAGAAGAAGGTACGAACACCAACTGGTAACTAACGCAAATGTCTGAGAAGTGTTGTGTGTGGAAGGGGTCAGACAACACCCAGTGATGCCGTACAGACCAAAACATACCACCCCACCTTTCCCTTTCTGTCTTCTTTCCCATTTTGCCTTTCTGTCTTCTTTCCCATTTTTGTCTTCTTTCCCATTTTCTGTCTTCTTTCCCATTTTGCCTTTCTGTCTTCTTTCCCATTTTCTGTCTTCTTTCCCATTTTGCCTTTCTGTCTTCTTTCCCATTTTGCCTTTCTGTCTTCTTTCCCATTTTGCCTTTCTGTCTTCTTTCCCATTTTCTGTCTTCTTTCCCATTTTCTGTCTTCTTTCCCATTTTGCCTTTCTGTCTTCTTTCCCATTTTCTGTCTTCTTTCCCATTTTCCAGGCAAGATATTGGCCCTTGGTCTGGATGGCCCTAGGTTTTGGTTCACAAGTCATCAAAGTTTTAGAAAATGTTATTTTTCAATAGTCGACGCTGTTTTCCCTGGGCACAGAATCAGCCACCATGATTAAGTGGCATATAAACATGGTGACGAAAGGACACAAATTATTATTGCCAACTGCTCTGAAATTATCCAGCAGCTTGT
This sequence comes from Rapana venosa, assembly GCA_028751875.1. Lineage (NCBI taxonomy): Eukaryota > Metazoa > Mollusca > Gastropoda > Neogastropoda > Muricidae > Rapana > Rapana venosa. Next base: position 8,491,526 of record CM054148.1, read on the forward strand.
GATAAATCAATCTACACCTGTTGCCTAGTGTATATACATTGTACGTAAAAACATACACGTGTGGACAACATGCCAACACATATTAAAATATCCACACAAACGTAACACCACTGCCTTTCAAACCTGATCCAGTTTCAAATGAAAAACATGCAAAAGTTTAATTTTTCTCACTGAATAAAAAAACATCAATGACCGATACAGTTTCAACTTGAAAAATATGAAAAAATAATTTTGGGGTGTTGAATAAAAGGACCAACATCACTTACGGCTACAGATGTAAAGAAATCCTATAAAATAATCTGTCACTGAAAAAGTAGTTACAGGGGAGAAACGAGTTGCACACAGGGATACATGTTACATGTTGGTAACGGAGAAGGCACAAAGAACTGATGGCACAAAAAAGACAAGGTTTTTTGGGTTTTTTTCAAACTTAAAAGTAAGAAGGTAAAAAACCGATACACCTTCAAATGGAATTTGTAGTATCTCCCTTTAATGTTGCTCCTCAGTATGATCATGATGTATCTTATCAAAACAGAAATTGTAGAATGCATTGCACTGCATTATCATACCCCAACTTCAGAGGATTATTTCTCCTTTAACCCTTAGCCTGCCAAGGATTTTTAGCTAATAGGAAATCCCCATTTGCCAGGGACTTTACCCCCCAAACGGGTGACTGTTGAAACAAAAATCTTGTGAATTAAATTTTGAACTAATGTATGTGTTACGCCTAAATCGTGTAATTGCCGATTTCATGTAATAGGCAGACTTTTGCCGATTTCATGAACTAGGCAAGCGAAATGCCTATTACATGAAATCGGCAAAACACCTACCTATTTCATGAACTAGGCAAAACGTAACTGCCGATTACATGTAATGAGCAAAATCGTTTTGCCTATTTCATGAAATCGGCAAGTGATTTGCTGAGTTCATGAAGTAAGCAATTTGGTTGCCTATTTCATGAAATCAGCAAAACTTTGCCTATTACATGAAATCGGCAATTGCACGATTTAGGCGTAACACATGTATGAACTGTATGTATTTTGTTAAAGGAAAATCAATGAACAATGTACATAAAAAATATTTCATTATGATTTAAGAAACGACCTATACGAAGAAAAAGTACTTTCGCAAAGTGGAGACACGTGACCGACATGCCGGAAAGTCGCTCGTGGCAGCGTGAGGGGTGTGGTTTATCTGCTGTCCCAGCAGTTTTTTTTTTAAGTTTCTGCTATGTGTGTTATTTTAAGTGAAGCCAGGTGTGGTCCATCTACAGCAGGATGTAACCCTCTGTATCAGCCATCCATTGGCTCACGTCTTGTCTATGACCTGAACCTAGGTTTCCTACAGCTTTGAAAATTAATGTGATCATCTTTCATCAGTATAACTCAGAACAAAAACCACCACACAATTCAAATCACAACGCTTTAAGCGATCCCATGAAGGGCAGTTATGCAGTGTTTGTACAGAAATGAAGAACCATATCCACTAACCCTGTTAAAAAAAAACAAAAAAACCAATATGTATATACGAACATTACACAGTCGATACATTTGCATCTAATCTGTTAGCTACCAACTCCCTCCATCTAACATGAGTTCTGTTGATAAAAAAAAAAAGAAAAATCACACAAGAACATGAAAAACACTGCATATCTTAAGACTGATCTCAACTGCCATCATTGAAAGTCACAAATATCAACTAGTCTCTCACTTTTTTTTCTTTGGTTTTTATTAGCTTTATTCTTTTTAAGACAAAAGAAAACACTACCACGTTTCACACTTATTCCCCCCCAAAAATGAAAATTCTTTTTCAACACCTACAGTATTAAAAGTATAACAGTATTACACATGTTTATTCGGAGGGTTATGGACAAATGACTTCATGTTCACAAAAGCAAAACTATCAGGCATGGGAAGTGCCGAAGTGCTTGGGGAGTGCCGTGGCTGAAAACAGGCTAAGCTCCTGGGGCCACCTCAGCCTGGTGGGCCCTGGGAGGTTGAAAGCCCCACCATCCCCCACCCCTTCTGCCCACCCTCCCCCCCAAAAAAAAAAAGATTTTGAGTATTTCCGAGGGCTTCTCAAGGCCTCTCCTGACAGGTTCTTTAGTATGCAGCATACAAAGAAAGCAACACCTTTCAAGAACCTCTTCTTCTTCAACAGTTTTGTGTGCAGAATATAACATTGACAGCTATGAATGTGGGAGAAGGGTGGGGGTGGGAGGCTTGTAAGAAAAAGAGTAACCATCATGACCTCTGGTCAGGAGTGATGACAGCTCCCTCATCCCACCCCCATCCATAGATAGTGAGAAGTCCACAGTTCCCCCCCTTTTCATTCCATCCACTTGATCCGCTGAAAGTTTTTTGAACTGCGGGTTAACTTTCCTAAGTACCTTGCAAACTAAGCTGTACAGCCCATGAGAAGAGCTGGAAAGGACATGCCACTATTTTTTTCCCGGACACATCTGACGGTGTAAAATAGAGAACGAGAGAAGAAGAGAACAGAAGACTTTCCGAAGTTGAGTTAATTCAAGGAAACCTGAAGCGCCAGATACTGACTCCTGTCAAATGTTTCACAGGAGGGGGCACAGCTTGCAAATCTAGCACAACACGGTCAAGGGCCAGTGCAAAAATGACCACGCCCCTTCCTTTTACCAAGTCTAAGTGTGGTCACTTCTGCTGTCATTAGCACCAACTGGCCTCAGCTGGCCAGGACAGCATAGAATGGACAGCTGCTGAGAGTAGCTGAAAGTGGGGGAAACTGAAAGCTGTGGGGGGAACTGACAGCTGTGGGGGAAACTGACAGCGGTGGGGGGGGGGGGGCTACAGACTGTTTCCCAGGGGCGCCATTCTGACCCAGCTGGGGCATAGATACACACAGAGGCCTAGTTCCTCCCATGCCTGGCCACGAAGGCTACCACATCCAAACCATGCCTCTCTCTGTTCTATCCAAACTCCACACACATCTGGCTGTCAATTCTACAGACGATCAACATCATCTGGTTTGGGTCCAGCTAATCTAGAAAGCACTTCAGCAATTTTAGCAGCTAACTTCTTTTTTTTTCATTCACTCTTTTCCACTACTTGAAGCAAACAAAAAGCAAGCTTTAAAACCTACATAAGATATTCTTGACTACGAAATTCAATGACACACATTAATGCCAATGTATATATACACAAACCTGACCCATTTTCTTCAAAATGAAATCAAAGATTGATAGTTCAACCTTTTCAAACACTGATTTTTTTTTTATAAGTCAGGGTGAAATGCTGTCATCTTCTACATACAAAAAGATACATTTTCTGACAGTTATTTAAACCAGTTAAAACCATTAGAACAAATCTTCAAACACATTCAGCGCTAGTATCCACACAAGCTTCTAAATATTTACATATTCAAAATAAAAAAACCCTACAAGTATGTTAAGTTTCAAAGCAAAGATTTTCTGTAGGCCAAAAAAAAAAGCTTGTCATAAAAAAACTAGAGTATGTTAAGCAAGATGGAAAAAAAAAAGGGAAAAAGAAAACCCCCAAAAATGTGGGGAATATGATTACAGTTCAAACAAAACCACAGTTCATTTAGTGAATTCATAAACCCAGTAAAAACCATAATCATAAAGAGAGCAGTCTGTCCATTGTAAATGCTGAGACAATTCAGGAAAGCATTCAAGACAGCACAGTGTAAAAGTGAACGGCATTGATTACATGTTAACTATCCACACAAAAAAGAGAGAGAGCGAGAAAAGAATACAGATCTGCTGTGGTAATGTGGCACAGGTTGTCAGATAAATGAAACAATACAACGTCAATACATATTCAACATAACTAATTTATGTAAGGAGCATGAGGAAAAGGCCAACTCATGACTCAAGACTCTAGATGACTTTAAAAATGTCTCAAACTGAGAAATCACCATGTTGACAGCGATTACTAAAAAGCAATTCAAGATAGCACCTATGAAATGAAAAAAATTGCCATGAGTGTGAGTGCATGTATGGGCGAGAAAATACAACCGAATCTGGTCAATATAATTCCAAAATGTGTAGCAGTCCTACACAATGAGTTTGAGTTTCTGTTCATATTATGTTGCCAGGTATAACACAACCATGTCCAGTCCTTTATCAACGTGATTATGCAAATGATTCATTCACAGATAATTCTCTGACAGGAAAAAGTTAACAGGTTTGCTTCAACTGTCACAAGTGATAGCCGTGGTTACTTCCCTTTAGCAGCATTGCTGCAGCCTGTTCTTTTCTGGGTTACCTACCTTTGAACAGATCTAGGCACTGCTCGCCAGGATGGTAGCTTTAGGTTTCACACGCACATTTTGACGTTAATTCCAAGATTTTTTGTTTAAAGCTCTTTAACAAGAACTAACACTACAACTCACTCTTCTCACCATGACTAGGCCTCGAAATAATGTAGAGCTGGAAACTGTTATGACTCCATACACAGGATATGTATGATGCAGTTACTGAGTTAGGCAGGTTAAAATACTATTCGCGGGTAATCAAAATCAAAATCACAGCTCGAGTCCTAAGTTTGTGTAACTGTCTGAGGCAATCTTTTAACTCCTTTTTGTACGAACTTCATTTCACATACAGTGTCAGTTTGCTTGCATATCAAAAGTAATGTGAAAAGCTGACGTAAGAAAATACAAATCAATGCTTCACATTTTTTATTTGTCTCTAGCTTTGGTTTTCTCTATTTTTCACATGTACTTTTTCATTTTCAATTTCTTATTTCTAAAGCACACACAAAAGTTTTGTGCTTCAATCTGATGCTGAAAGATATGAATATTTTGCTGAATACTGAATTCAAAAGAGTGAAAGAAAAATAGCGCACGGTTTAAAGGCTATGTTTTGAAGAAGCAACAGAAAATATTTTAATTTTCCAAGCATGTGTAGTCTATTGTGTGCAGTGTCTTTGTTTTGTTTCAGGTGGGTTTTTTTCCAAAATTAATTCTTGTGATCAGTTTCTATCCTGTGCAAAGTGTTTTTGTTTATTTGTGTGGGGGGTTTTTCCCCAAGAAAAATGTGTACTGTGATCGATATAAATCTGTTAGTTCATTAATGCATGAATAAGCGATAATAAAATTCACAACAAAGGCCGCAGATAAGGTATAAGGAAAGGAGCAAGTTTCTTTTGATGACATCTGATCCGCAGAGATTTTCACTAAGAAGGCTTTTTAAAAAATTGTCAACTCAGAAAATTGCGGGGGAAAAAATCAATTCAATGCAAATCTTAAAAGCAAGCTGTTTTAGGTATAGCACATGTGAGTGTGTATATATATATATATATATATGACATTATTTTAAAACATACACCAACAAAAAACATACACACATATTTCACAACAGTTAATCCAAGAACCCAGAGCTTGCAGATGCCACAGTTAACTTCTGGAAGACAAGTAGGGCTATTCTTACAAGGAAAGGGGTAAGAAAAACAAAAACAACAACAAAAATACAAAAACACACACACCAACATCCCCGCCCCCCCCTCCCTCCCTCCCCCCCCCACCAAAATAAAATCCCAACAAAACCCACAAAGACACAAACTAAAAGAGAAAAGAAAAGAAACAAGCAAAATAATGTCTTCAGGAAAAAGAAAAGTATGTTTATACACACGCAAAAATATATCTAAAATAGAAAAACTTATTTTAAAAATATATAATAATAATAATGATGATATCAATAATGACACTAACAATGATAGCTAATATCAATAATGATACTAATAATGATAGCTGTCTTAAGGCAGGCACTTTACCTGTACACAAAACACACACAAATTCGTATAAAAAAAAAAGTCACTTGTATACAACACATCAACTCGTACACTGTAGCGCGACACTTTCTCGACAACACAGAAAACTGTACAGTATGATACACACCAACGTGTATTATACAGATACCTATATACAACACAGTATTGATTTGATACATTTACATTGGAGTCCATCAACCTGACATCTCAGTACCACAACAATCTGTCCTTGATGCCAGCAATTTCTGCAATCTGTACCAACACACTTTACAGCAGTCCACGACACTTTTTTTCCCCCTTTCTGTTGTTGTTGCTTCGATTTTACGTTCTGTTCAATCAAAGCGATATTAGACAATGGGAAGGGAAGGGGAGGGGAGGGTGCATTGATGTTGATGGTTGTGTGCTGTGAAAATTGGTATCTGTTGCTAAATATCATAGTTTCCTTTATGTTTTGAAGGTTTTTCTTTCATTATTTTTTTTTCATCTTCATTTTCATGCTTGCATTAATAAACATTTTCTATGGTTTGAAGCAAGTCAGAGGATTCTGCCCTGAAGGAAGATGGGAGTAAAAAATCCCAAACTGTGTAAATCTGTCATATATATATCTCTCTCTCTGACATCAACAGCACTTACGGTTTTTCTTCAAACTAATACAGCGGGCACCCCTGGTGTGGATGCTGGGGAGCCTGTCAGTATAAACAGCATCCCAACCGTTCTAAAAAATCTGCGCTAGGATCTCCCTCTTTTCTATCCCTCTCTTTGTTTCTGCCTTGTTCCTGTGCTGGTGATTCTCTACGGCCAACTCGGTTCACACGAGGTGAAGGTTGTCTGAGTCAAGACACGGCAGAACGATCTGCTCTATGTGCAGAGTCCCAGCAGCTCTTGAGCAGACATCATACTACTCCAGGCTGGTGGGTTTTTTAATGCTTTATTCATAGCGCTTTCTTGGATAACCTGTCTTCCTATCCCTAAGCCACTGCTGAGGACAACCTTTGCTGAACTGCCGCATGTATCCCTGCAACAAGGCCTGCTCGGTCATTCATGCACATTGGTTCATGGAGGACAGTTTCATATCTCTCCATTATGGCCTGACCCTCTCATACAATAAACCTTGTGATGGTGACCACCAGCTGTTGTAACAGGGCAACACGTGTAATGACATCTGTATCGCTATGTCACCACAACAGCCATATACCAGGTAAACGGACTCCACTATACTACAGAGGTACAGATATAAAACATTGTACTGCAAATATGTATATATATATATATATATATATATATATATGTATGAATACAGAACACTTATTGTAACATTTCAGTTTGTATCCAACACCAGTATACATACAACACATAAGCTTGTATTACTATGTTGATAACTTCCATTATAATACATTTACTATTGGTGTTATTAATCAGGCAGATTCAACTTAACCCTAGTGGCGCGGTTCCCGGAATATTCCGGGAAAGGCAGGTCTAGGCTGTGTGGCGGATCCCGGAATATTCCGGGATGACGTGGGTGGTCATAGTTGAAAGCTTACTTTCGCTTTCAAAGGTCAGCCAATGAATGTTAAGGCCGTTGTAGGCCCGCAGAATGGGGTGAAGGTCGTTTGACACACACAAGCAACGAAGAATCTGATTGGTTAAGAGTGTATTTTAATTTTTTTTCGGACCAGCCGAGATCGTCTTCAACAAAAATGGCGGCCAGCGTTTGCACTAGAATTTCTTCAAGCGTTTTTCGAGCTTTTTTACAAAATTGACAGCGAGGAGGAGTTTTAGAGGCTGGATTTGGTTGAAATAAACAATGAGAGAGACGATGAGGTAAGGATTGTGGAATATTTTTGAAAAACTTGGTAAAAATTGATCGCGATCGGACTGAATCGAGCGGTGCTAGTTTTGCTGGATGGACTTTTTCGCTACTCGGCGATTTCGACGTCACAGATTGTTTTACTTTATTTTGACGCAACGAGGCTTCAAAATAACTGTTGTTGAGTCAAATCGCTATGCTGCTGAGTACTTTGCATCACATGAAATCAAGCGATCTTTGTATTTTTGTCATAGAAAGCCACCACTTCGCACATTCCGCCATGACGGTCGCGATGGCGTCGATCGTGTAGCTGAACTTTTCCGAGTATTTGGTGACCGATAAAGCGATACAAACTCCTTATTGTTTGAAAACTAATGTCAAGAAATAGTGTTTACCTAATCATGACATTTATGCACCGCAAGAACTTTGCTTATCGTGTTAAAATCGATCCGGGGCCCTGACAGTGGAACAGTGATCGGTAGTGCGAACATGATTTTTTTTTTTGGATTTTTTTTTACATAATCATAAACACTACACACTATTATAAAATTATACTCATTTAAAAGCATATTATCTCTTCTTTCCAGTGATCTATAGCTTAACACATTTAATTCAGTTTTATATATCAATATCAAGGGTTGTTTGAGCCCACCATACTCCAAAACAATGCTAGCCAATGTTAATTCAGCCAATAGAAGTGAGGCTTGTTGCTGTTTATTTAGCGCTACTAGGGTTAATAAAATTCATGGTATGAGTAACTGTATGCAACAGTAACATACAGTGCACGACAATTTGTACATAACACGTTACTTTGTACTGTGTAAATACACATCAAAACAACTACGCACAAAACTTTACATGTCAACTCTCCACTGTACAGTACAGACTCGTACAACAGTACACTGAGTAAACAACAACAAATAACACAGACAACAAGAGAACAAAACCACAAACAAGGACAGAGAACCCTAAAAAAAAAAAAGGTATCCCCCCTTGTGGCCACCCCCCCACCCACCCCCCCAAAATTCCACCCCCCTCCACAAAAAACAACAACAACCAACCAACCTCTTCAATAAGAAATTATTCTATCTTCAAAATTCACCCAGACTATACTCCGCGATGCAGTGTGTGCCAAACTCTCCAAACCTTCTTTCCATTCCATTCCCCAGATATGGTTAAGGGCATGGCTGCCGAAAACAAACTCCCTTCTGATTTATTTCTTGTGTGATTGATGTTGGGAAAAGAAACGTCAAAATGAAGAACATGAGGCGAAAGATGATAAATGTTAAGAAAACACTGACAAAAAGGAGCCTATAAAGACAAAACCAACAACAACAAAAACCAAACAAACAAACCTTACAAAAAACCCACACAGATTATACACAAAGTTACATTTTAAAATGATAACAACAGCGTTTTCAGCAGAAGGAATGAAAAAGTCATACTAAACAAAACTGGAACCAAATTTTCAACAGAACTGACCATAAATAACGCGCAAGGTGCCACAGCCAAGCCTAGGCCTGCCTTCTTCCATTCTGAGACTCCAGGAACCTGGAGTTCAAATCTTTAAGGACAGGAATTCCCCAAAACAAAAATTTTAAAGCCCCCTAAAAGAACCCAGCAGCAAACAAACAAAATCCTATATGTGATAAAGACATCAGAAATTGAACTGACTCTGCAAAATGATGATGACCACCTGAACAAATGGAAATAACCCCTCCTTACAGTGAATATATGTCAAAGAAAAAGAGATAAAGAGGTGGCAAGAAACTGAACACTATAATCGCTCTCTGAGCAAGTTGAAGGTAGCGTATGCCGAGTATTCACTGACAATATACTTCAGACACGGAACTGAAAAACACACACATCTAAAATACACCCTAACTTCACCTTTTCACCACCAGCCATTTTTGTTTCTCCAGAAATTCCCACCACCAGCCATTTTTCTACAATCCCTGAAGTGCTGTGGTTGTACAAACATCACGAGTTGGGAAAAAAAGAAGAAAGAAACGGATAAAACTACAAGTGAAGACGGTGCTCATGCACAGTAAACTGCTACCAGCCTACAGAAGAAGGAAATCCCTCCCTGGGCACTGACGTCTGCTGGTGTCTCTACATCTCATCAAACACGAGCATGACATGACATCCTCATACGTCTCATTTCTGTGCCATCGGTGGAGAGCCCTTCTTGTTGCAGAAACGCAATGAAACGTAAGGGTTAAAGAATGCACAGGCTGAGTGATTATTCTTGACATATGTTTTCTTCCTACCTAGATGCTCACGTGTCACTGAAGTTTTCTGGTGATTCAAATACACAGGAACAAACCTAAATGTAAGACCTTTCAACTTGTATATCACTGGCATTATGTTTTCAGTTTTAGGCAAGATAATACTTAAACATCATCTTTTTTTCTCTGAGTCTTCAACAACTGTAAAAATCAGATACACAAGTACCAAAACATACAACAAACAGTACCAAAAATGCCCCAAACAAAGTAACCAACAAATGACTCACACACAAAAAACCCCAACAGCAGTGACTGATACAAAAAGGTCAAACTTTAAATCATAGGAGAAAAACAATACACACACGCACGCACATTTGCAAAATCAAAATCAACAGATTGTTTCTTCCACTCAAAACTAAACTTTAACAAACAAACAAAAAAAAGGAAACACCCATCACACATTCATAACAAACAAGATCAACACTAACTTACTTTAAAGAACAAAAACCAAAGACAGATAAACTGAAGACTGGCTCAAAACAACGTCACCATTAAAAAATAAAATAACAAAAATAACCTCAACAAACTGGAACCCAAGCCCTGACACACACACACCACTGCACTCCCTCACAGCAGTGGAGAAGCACAGTCACCTTTTCTACAGGATGAGGAGATGGACACACTTGATGGAGAGGCTGGAGCAGACAGCCACCTTCTAGAAGATGAGGATGTTGATGCCACTGATGGAGAGGCCACAACAGACGGCCACCTTCTAGAAGATGAGGACGTTGATGCCACTGATGGAGAGGCCACAACAGACGGCCACCTTCTAGAAGATGAGGACGTTGATGCCACTGATGGAGAGGCCACAACAGACGGCCACCTTCTAGAAGATGAGGACGTTGATGCCACTGATGGAGAGGCCACAACAGACGGCCACCTTCTAGAAGATGAGGACGTTGATGCCACTGATGGAGAGGCCACAACAGACGGCCACCTTCTAGAAGATGAGGACGTTGATGCCACTGATGGAGAGGCCACAACAGACGGCCACCTTCTAGAAGATGAGGACGTTGATGCCACTGATGGAGAGGCCACAACAGACGGCCACCTTCTAGAAGATGAGGACGTTGATGCCACTGATGGAGAGGCCACAACAGACGGCCACCTTCTAGAAGATGAGGACGTTGATGCCACTGATGGAGAGGCCACAACAGACGGCCACCTTCTAGAAGATGAGGACGTTGATGCCACTGATGGAGAGGCCACAACAGACGGCCACCTTCTAGAAGATGAGGACGTTGATGCCACTGATGAAGAGGCCGGAAGCGACAACGAGACCGACATGGACGAACCCTGAGAAGAGCCCTCGGGCTGAACGGACAAAGACGACTGCTGAGACGAATCCACTGGACGGCGCTGCCCAGCTGCGAGGTCACTGCCTTCTTCGGGGGCGCCTGGTCACACACACAGAGTGGACAGAACAGTTTTGGTCACGACTGGAGTCAAACTACAGGATGGACGCTACAGCCGAGTGGTTAAGATCATTTGACTTCAATCCTGTGCGTCCATGAAGTAGTGGGTTTGAATCTCAAGCAGCGGTGTCCGGTGAATTAAGGGTGGGAAACTTTTAGAATTTCCTGGTCAACTTAAAGTGCAGACCTGCCAGTGCTAGAATTCCCTATATTTTATATATATATATATATATATATTTATATGTATGTGCAGAAGAACAAATAGGCATGATAAAAGATCCTGTATTTCATGTTAGTATTTGGTGGGTTATGGAAACACAAACATACCCAGTATGCATCATGTACACACACACACAAAAAGAGCTGCTCTGAAGTCAGAATGTGTCAGCAGAGGCCAGCAGACAGACCTCCTGCAGAGTGACAGGCACAGAGAAGACCTGGCACTACACGTCCCACCTGCTCAGGAAACGCAGAGAAGAGAAAACTAAATGAGCTTTTTGTTCTCTTTTTCTTGTTTTTTTAATAGTCCAGAATGAACTGAGTGGCCTATCCATTGTGTACAGTAGGTTTTCAATGAACATTTCTAGCAAGATCTTTCTACTTTTCTAAACCGAGTTGCAATGAGCGCAGTCTTTCATAGAACATCATTTTTCATGATATATTTAATTTATACGTACTGAGTTGCATGCCAGCACAAGTTTATAAAGCACGTTAAAACAATACATCTAACCTCCAAAAATGTAATGGCCTATAAGCATTGAACATGTTTAAACACATCTCTAACCAATAAATACTCAAACTGCTTATTACTACATGCATGTTTCCTGAAAACAATTTCCATAATAAATTCAACACTTAACTAAGCTGCCACTGATAAAAAAAAAAGTTTCAAAGAACAGTTTTAGAAAATTTACTTCACCTGTATAAACTCTACCTTTTGTAAACACAGCTTTCAAAAAGCACTTTTGGTAACACAGACATGTATATATCTTGTGTAGGATGAATTACTTAGGACTATGGATAGCTAACCCCCGTGGAACTCCCAGGGTATGCTTGCAAAGCGAGCATTGCAAGAATAGGATCCCTGCCCTCCAACCAGGCATGTCGTAAGAGGCGACTAAGGTGGAACCCTTCCTCCAGGTTGGGGGTTGGGCACAGGGCTAACAACCCTGTCCCGTAAAAGAAGAGAAGTTACGGAAACAGCAACAGCGAAAACTTCTACTTTTGCGTGCGAAGGACCTCCCGGGTCCAGTGAGACTCGTATGTATGCTGATGGCCAAAGCCTGAGAGGAAGCTACCAGCAGGACAAGGGAAGACCTGAACCAACATGGAGGAGGACTGTAGAAAGTGAGATGAAGGCCATGCAGCACTCTTGGGGATCAGTGGCTAGGTTGGCCCAGGATAGGCAGGAGTGGAAACGCTTTGTTGCTGCCCTACACACCACTGGGTATAATGGTCAATGACGATGATGCGCTTTGATTTGTCTTTGCAAGATACAGCGCTATATAAGTTCCATTTAGTATTATTATTATGATGATGATGGATAGCTAAAAAAACAAAAAAGGTGAAGTGTTGTTAGAGCAACGCTCCCTCCCCCTACAGGCCTCACCTCCAGAACACGGTAGTGCTTTAGGAAGTCCAGCAGGGCGGGCATGTCAGAGGACATCACAGGCACGTACTCCGCCTGCTTCGTACGTGTCCACCATTCCACCGCCGAGTACCTGCAACAGCGACACACAGTTAGCACAGGTAGACCAGGTGTGTGTGTGTTCTGAGTACCTGCAACAGTGACATACAGTTAGCACAGGTAGACCAGGTGTGTGTTCTGAGTACCTGCCACAGTTAGCACAGGCAGACCACAGGTGTGTGTGTGTTCTGAGTACCTGTAACAGTGACAGTTAGCACAGGTAGACCACAGGTGTGTGTTCTGAGTACCTGCAACAGTGACACACAGTTAGCACAGGTAGACCACAGGTGTGTGTTCTGAGTACCTGCAACAGTGACATACAGTTAGCACAGGTAGACCACAGGTGTGTGTTCTGAGTACCTGCAACAGTGACATACAGTTAGCACAGGTAGACCACAGGTGTGTGTGTGTGTTCTGAGTACCTGCAACAGTGACACACAGTCAGCACAGGTAGACCACAGGTGTGTGTTCTGAGTACCTGCAACAGCGACACACAGTCAGCACAGGTAGACCAGGTGTGTGTGTGTTCTGAGTACCTGCAACAGCGACACACAGTTAGCACAGGTAGACCACAGGTGTGTGTTCTGAGTACCTGCAACAGCGACTCACAGTTAGCACAGGTGTGTGTGTTCTGAGTACCTGCAACAGCGACACACAGTTAGCACAGGTAGACCAGGTGTGTGTTCTGAGTACCTGCAACAGTGACACACAGTTAGCACAGGTAGACCAGGTGTGTGTTCTGAGTACCTGCAACAGTGACTCACAGTTAGCACAGGTAGACCACAGGTGTGTGTTCTGAGTACCTGCAACAGTGACACACAGCACAGGTAGACCACAGGTGTGTGTTCTGAGTACCTGTATCAGTGACACACAGTTAGCACAGGTAGACCAGGTGTGTGTTCTGAGTACCTGCAACAGTGACACACAGTTAGCACAGGTAGACCACAGGTGTGTGTGTGTTCTGAGTACCTGTAACAGAGACACACAGTTAGCACAGGTAGACCACAGGTGTGTGTGTGTTCTGAGTACCTGTAACAGTGACACACAGTTAGCACAGGTAGACCACAGGTGTGTGTGTGTTCTGAGTACCTGTAACAGTGACACACAGCACAGGTAGACCAGGTGTGTGTTCTGAGCACCTGCAACAGTGACACACAGCACAAGCCACAGGTGTGTGTTCTGAGTACCTGCAACAGTGACACACAGTTAGCACAGGTAGACCACAGGTGTGTGTTCTGAGTACCTGCAACAGCGACTCACAGTTCGCACAGGTGTGTGTGTTCTGAGTACCTGCAACAACGACACACAGTTAGCACAGGTAGACCAGGTGTGTGTTCCGAGTACCTGCAACAGCGACACACAGTTAGCACAGGTAGACCAGGTGTGTGTTCTGAGTACCTGCAACAGTGACACACACTTAGCACAGGTAGACCACAGGTGTGTGTTCTGAGTACCTGCAACAGCGACACACAGTTAGCACAGGTAGACCAGGTGTGTGTTCTGAGTACCTGCAACAGTGACACACAGTTAGCACAGGTAGACCAGGTGTGTGTTCTGAGTACCTGCAACAGTGACACACAGTTAGCACAGGTAGACCACAGGTGTGTGTTCTGAGTACCTGCAACAGCGACTCACAGTTAGCACAGGTGTGTGTGTTCTGAGTACCTGCAACAACGACACACAGTTAGCACAGGTAGACCAGGTGTGTGTTCTGAGTACCTGCAACAGTGACACACAGTTAGCACAGGTAGACCAGGTGTGTGTTCTGAGTACCTGCAACAGTGACACACAGTTAGCACAGGTAGACCACAGGTGTGTGTTCTGAGTACCTGCAACAGTGACACACAGTTAGCACAGGTAGACCAGGTGTGTGTTCTGAGTACCTGTATCAGTGACACACAGTTAGCACAGGTAGACCAGGTGTGTGTTCTGAGTACCTGCAACAGTGACACACAGTTAGCACAGGTAGACCACAGGTGTGTGTGTGTTCTGAGTACCTGTAACAGTGACACACAGTTAGCACAGGTAGACCACAGGTGTGTGTTCTGAGTACCTGCAACAGAGACACACAGTTAGCACAGGTAGACCACAGGTGTGTGTTCTGAGTACCTGCAACAGTGACACACAGTTAGCACAGGTAAACCACAGGTGTGTGTTCTGAGTACCTGTATCAGCGACACACAGTTAGCACAGGCAGACCACAGGTGTGTGTGTGTGTTCTGAGTATCTGCAACAGTGACACACAGTTAGCACAGGTAGACCACAGGTGTGTGTTCTGAGTACCTGCAACAGTGACTCACAGTTAGCACAGGTAGACCACAGGTGTGTGTTCTGAGTACCTGCAACAGTGACACACAGTTAGCACAGGTAGACCACAGGTGTGTGTTCTGAGTACCTGCAACAGTGACACACAGTTAGCACAGGTAGACCACAGGTGTGTGTTCTGAGTACCTGCAACAGCGACTCACAGTTAGCACAGGTAGACCACAGGTGTGTGTTCTGAGTACCTGCAACAGCGACACACAGTTAGCACAGGTAGACCAGGTGTGTGTGTGTTCTGAGTACCTGCAACAGCGACGCACAGTTAGCACAGGCAGACCACAGGTGTGTGTGTGTTCTGAGTACCTGCAACAGTGACATACAGTTAGCACAGGTGTGTGTGTGTTCTGAGTACCTGCAACAGTGACACACACTTAGCACAGGTGTGTGTGTGTTCTGAGTACCTGCAACAGTGACACACACTTAGCACAGGTAGACCACAGGTGTGTGTTCTGAGTACCTGCAACAGCGACACACACTTAGCACAGCCCAGAGGTGTGTGTTCTACAATCTTCATTTCCATGTTTTTCAACTTTGTATGTGAATTCAAGTGGGGGGTTTTTAAATCAAGAAGTGCATTCGTACAGCCACAAAGCCTCACACAGAACTATTGGAAATGCTTTCCTGAATCAAAGAAGAAACGTAGATGTTCTAAAAGTCTACATGAAGATCATGCTGAAAGTTTTCCCATTTTAATACAAAATTTATCCTGTTCTCCAATCTGTTAATTGAAGAACGTCTGATAATAGACTAAAGAAACTGCAAACCTTTACCAGCAGCGGGTCTCATCAGCAGAATTCCAAACCAGGCATAACCACACAAAGTGAGAGGCAATGTATCTGCATGCGTAACAATACATTTATCAATGATGGATGAAGGAAAAAAAACATGCATACAAATTAACCCTAGTAGCGCGGTTCCTGGAATATTCCGGTAATGGCGGGTCTAAGCTGTGTGGCGGATCCCGGAATATTCCAGGATGACGTGGGTGATCGTAATTGAAAGCTTACTTTCGCTTTCAAAGGTCAGCCAATGAATGTTAAGGCCGTTGTAGGCCCGCAGAAAGGGGTGAAGGTCGTTTGACACACACAAGCAATGAAGAATCTGATTGGTTAAGAGTGTATTTTAAATTTTTTGGGGGACCAGCCGAGATTGTCTTCAACAAAAATGGCGGCCAGATTTTGCACCAGAATTTCTTCAAGCGTTTTTCAAGCTTTTTTACAATATTAACAGCGAGGAGGAGTTTTAGAGGCTGGATTTGGTTGAAATAAACAATGAGAGAAACGATGAGGTAAGGATTGTGGAATATTTTTGAAAAACTTGGTAAAGATCGATCGCGATCGGACTGAATCGAGCGGTGCTAGTTTTGCTGGATGGACTTCTTCGCTACTCGGCAATTTCGACAACAGATTGTTTTACTTTATTTTGACGCAACGAGGCTTCGAAATAACTGTTGTGGAGTCAAATCGCTATGCTGCTGAGTACTTTGCATCACATGAAATCAAGCGATCTTTGTATTTTCGTCATAGAAAGCCACCACTTCGCACATTCCACCATGGCGGTTGTGATGGCGTCGATCCTTTCGCTGAACTTTCCCGAGTATTTGGTGACTAATAAAGCGATACAAACTCCTTATTTTTTCAAAACTAATGTCAAGAAATAGTGTTTAAACTAATCATGTTATTTATGCACCACAAGAACTTTGCTTATTGTTAAAATCGATTCGGGGCCCTGACGGTGGAACAGTGATCGGTAGTGTGCACACATTTTTTTTTTTTTTTTTTTTTTTTACATGATCATAAACACTACACACTATTATAAAATTACACTCATTTAAAAGCATATTATCTGTTCTTTCCAGTGATTTATAACTTTACACATTTAATTCAGTTTTATATATCAATATCAAGGGTTGTTTGAGCCCACCCTGCTCCAAAACAATGCTAGCCAATGTTAATTCAGCCAACAGAAGTGAGGCGGGTTGCTGTCTATTCAGCGCTACTAGGGTTAATTCTTAGAAGAAAAGGGTGAAGGAAGGATATATCAGGATTAAAGCTACCCTCCTGTTTTAACTCCAGAAAATCCTTCCCAAACTGCCTACCCCCCTGAAAATGCTCTTCAGTACTTTTCTATCCTGACAAGGCCAACGTTTGGTTTTCCTCTATCATTAGTATAATAACCCACTTTCTTTTCTTTAACTCTCAGAGGACGGCTGTCCGCTATAGCGGATCGGTGTAAAGCCACGGTTTTGGACGACTGGCCGCTATAGCAGATTTGCTGTTTGCAGATTTTTCACGTGGCGGCGCATGATACTATGACTCGTGCAGCTAAACATAGCTTCGTGAGCCTGTCCAACGTCGAATTTAGTGCGTTGTCGGGTGATTCCGTGTGTTCCGAGCTCTTTGTTCGCGGTTGTAGAGAGTAGCCGACACGCCCAGCATTTTTGCATATGTGTCAAAGATAGAGTCAGAAGCAAACTCAGGCAAAATAGCAGGGATCAGATTAGGTCTCGATGATGGCGTTTTACTAAAGTGAGAGCTTCAATTTTTATATATATGTACTATCCCAGCATGTTATACATAAGTTCAGAAAATTTCATTTTCTTACAATGTGTTTTCTATTTTTTATGATTTTTTTTACTAACCATTACAAATGGTCCGTCTGTGGGGAAAAGCAAGGGAGAGAATTGGCCGTCCAGAGTGAGTTAAAATATGTTGCAGTACACCTTTTTTCACTCAGAGCAAAACAAACTAGCAAGAAAGGGACCAAATAAAGTGAAAATATCTTTTTCATTGACAAAGAATTTTTTTTTTTTTTAAAGCGCACGAGTTACTCACCCCTTCTTCTTGGGATCACTGGTGGTGTAGTGGTAGTGGTAGAGGGTGGCACGCACGTACTTGGGGGGCTTGTCGGGGAAAGGGTTGTCTCCCATGAGCTGCAGCACCTGGGGCTGGGCGGTGAGGAGGCGGTAGAGGAGGGTGACGAACCAGGGGTTGTTCTGGTAGTTGCTCAGCGCCGCAAACCACATCTGCCAGTCCAGGCGGGGCTGGTGAGGGGCTGAGCGACAGCAGGAAACAGAAAAACCACGGGGTGCCGGTGACTGCCGATTGTATTGAAATGGTGTCTCGTGTGTGTGAGTGTGTTTTATTTTTTATATTTTATGCTTTATGGGGACGGGATAGCTCAGTGGTCGGAGCACTCGCTTTCCCCCAGCCAAGTTAAGCAGCATCGAGCGTGGTTACCAGTTGGATGGGTGACCGTTTGCGCGCCTTGGCTTCAGTACAGTTCCCCAGTTCACCCAGCTGTAAATGGGTACCTGTCCTCTTTAGGGTCAGGGAAGGTAAAGCAGCGAGGGAGAGGAGATGGGCGCCGCCCTCAATATGCTGGCCCTAGAGAAGTGAGGTCTCTGACGCCTCGCTCCCCTACGACCTTATAGGTTATGGAACTCCTTTACCTTTTTTATTTTATTTTATGCTTTTATTTCGAGGATAATGGAATAAGCTCTCATGTGCTTTTTTTCCCAACCAGTCCCTGTGTGTATGCAGTTTTGCCGATTTTGTCATCCGTTCCCACTAGCACACAATGGCCTACTCTTCCGAAAAGCAGAACAGGTTTTAACATGTGCGCAAGATGTTCTGCGTGCGTTCGCACACAGGACCTCAGTTTATAGTCTCATCCGAAGGACTTTTGGGGGAAATGGAGTCAGCACTGATGTGTGTGTGTGTGTGTGTGTAAGCGAGTGTGTGCTTGCATGCGTGCATGTCTGTGTATTTGTACGCACATGCAGCTATTCATATATGTGACGCTCCACCACGAAATGAGTCGCTTTGCACCTGACCCACTTTTCTGCTATGAGCCATTTTAGGCAGGTGGGGGCTAGGTTGTTGATTTTGAGATTTTGATGGATTATAAAACTATAGCCACTCTTCCACCTTGTGCGGAAATATCAAGGTGTAATTGTGTTTTCGTTTGCTTTAAAAACCCGTTTGAAAAGACCCAAGCCCTCATTCTGACCACACAGTACAATACAAAATTTGTCAATTTCTCATTTTGTCACTTTCTGCAGTCTGTCATTTCAATTTGTTAATAACGTTTCATTGAACTGTCCGATTTGCAATCTGTTTTCTGCACTGAACAGCCTTTTTAATGCAAATTAATGACATGCTAACAACTAAAAGTTAGCCTCTGGTGCAATGTGACTCATGTGTGGTGGAGCGTCACATTTTCACAGACTCTCTCTCACGTACACACATAAATGAATAAATACTCAAGGGGTGGGATAGCATACATACATGTCCACACACATTCTCACTCACACGCACACACACACACACACTCATGCATGCACACACATACACACACACAAACGCACGCACACACACACACACACACTCATGCATGCA
>CM054148.1:8513709-8642063 GCA_028751875.1 Rapana venosa
AAAGAAAGAAAGCAGATGCCCAGTAGAGAAGAAGAAATACAGAAGACAAAGAGATGGCGAGCAAGCAACCGTAAACTGCACACATCAAACACTCACCGGTGAGAACCGCCATCAACAGTTATAAACAATACACATGAACAGTAATTTCTGTTCCGTCAACGAAACAAAGGCACTGACAACTCCACATCCCAGAGAAACTTATATTACCCTATCAGTTAGCATCAAGTACACAAAAGGTGACAAGACCCCCCCACTCCCCAGCTAGATCTCCGAGGCTCACCAATGGTGAGATTTTGCGTATAAATGCCACCTTTTTCACCCACTATTTAGGCAGCCACATTTCAACTTCAGGGATGATGTGCTAACATGACACCAGTGTGCATAACACTTTTAAAGTTTTGTCCTCTGCCACTGATCTGCTCCTGCCGGCAGCACAAATGGCCTACACTTATGAAAGGAAGAACAGGTTGTAATCAACATGTGTGAAAGATGTTCTGCGTGCATTTGAACATGGGACTTCTGTTTATAGTCTCATCCAAAGAACTTTGGGGGGGAGTGGGGTCGGTACTGATGTTAATAACCCCAGTGGAAAAATCCCCTTGAACACACACCTCAGACAGACTGGAACCTGGGCCCTCAGTTACTTCAGATCAGCAGTTAGGAACACAATGCTCTGACCACCACGCCCTGCTGCCCCCATAAACGATAGATACTGGGGGGGGGGCATACACAATTTTTTTTTTTTAAAGAGAAAATAAGCCCCCCAAAAATCCCCACCCCCCACACATACCAAGTTGTTCATATGTTATTCAATCTACATTATGTATACACAGCTGCAAACTTAAAAAAAAAATGTTCAAACACAAATTTGCTTTTTATTCAGGACTGGAATAGAACATTGTCTTGAATATACAACATGGCCTTAACAGTCAAAACAGATCATCTTTTTTTTTCTCCATGAAGTAAACTCAGGCCTTTGCCCAGAAGGAACAAAAAAATTTACTGTCCATGTTAACTGTTTAAAATAAAAGATTTACACACACTTCAATCACAACACAAAGTACAAACCACAAAGGATAAGTACACCCACAGCAAGCCACCCCAAAAGAAAACTCTTTTTCCCCTTCTCAAAGCTACTCTTTGAAGCAGCCAAGGACAGAGAACCATGCTGTTATCACACACAGTACACACAAATCATGTAAACCGTAATTTTGGGGCTACGTGGCAATATTTGTTTTTCAACATTCTCATCAGGCTCTGAAAGTTCTGGACATTTTGTGATAATCATTGGGACACACGTGAACACAATTGTCTGAAAAACATACTGTCGCTTGCACTAACTAACATCTTATTCCAGGGCACTTTTCTGCCAGCCTGAAGCAGCTACTGCCACTAACCTACCCTACCTATGGCAGCTTGAAACTTCACTCAGCAACTTTACATTTAACAAATTATGAAAAAAAATCCAAACAAACCTACACACACACAGCCAACATGAATTTCACAAGTACTTTTCAACAATCTGTAGTGATTCTCAAAAACTGTCATCTCCATCAAAGATCCTATGGCAACAAAAAGTAGTAACTTAAATTAAAAAACAACAACAAACAAAAACAGAAAAAACGTCTCTTAAGTGATATGTTGCTGAATGTATTCAGCATTTCTGATTACACTGCATCATTCAACTATTTTAACTGGTGCCAAGATATGAAACTGAAATACTAAAGGATTCCTTCCTATCTTTGATTCAACACATCCCACAAACAAAAGAAACCAGCAATTAACAAAGATCAGTTTACATTAATTTTGGAGCGTAACACAAGGATGGCTTTAAATTCACTTCTTTTTTTCTTGCTGTTACAAGTTCATGACAGTCACCTTCAAAAGAAAAAGATAATAACAAAAAATTCTAACAAACGGAATCTTTCAAAAGCTAAATGACAAAAAAAAGAGTTCCAGATTCTACCAACTGAAATCTGAAAGCAGTTTGGTCAAAGCAAAAAACACTGGTTTAAAAAAAAATTAAAATCTAACAAAAAACCAACTAACACATTGAATATTCACCCAAAAAAATCAGCAGACGTGTGCTGTACTTCAAAATACCCTGCAGCCCCAAAATTACAGTAAACAGAAAAACAGCACACAAACCAAAACACAAAAAAACACTGAAAACCCCCCAAACCCAAAGTATATCAAATCACAGATTTAAAAACAAAAAAAACATACGTTAGTAGCAATCTAATAAAGCCAATACGAAAAATATGAAAAGCAACAACACCAAACAACACTGAAAACAGACCAGCAGAGAGACAGAGACAGAGAGAGCAATGCTTACATTCGAAAGAGGCCATAAGAGCTAGTCAAACTAAAAGGTTCCGTCTTGGTGTGTAGGGTATGCAGCTGCTGCGGAATACTAAAGTACGCTTTACGATCAACCACGCTATGATCTACCTGAAAGACACAACACACACACAACCACACTCTGCTTAACCAAATTGAAGATATAAACCACAACACAAAACAAAATAATAATAAAGGAAAGATCCACACACACACACACAAATTCTACAATGAAGCCAAAAGTGAAACTACACAGAATGCTACAATCACATAAGAACGGCCGGCACTGCAAAAACAAACTGATGCAATCTGGCTTCATCGGGCCTAACCTGGGGTCATCTCTGGCTTCATCGGGCCTAACCTGGGGTCATCTCTGGCTTCATCAGGCCTAACCTGGGGTCATCTCTGGCTTCATCAGGCCTAAGCTGGGGTCATCTCTGGCTTCATCAGGCCTAACCTGGGGTCATCTTTGGCTTAAGAGAACAGACCCAGCACATGTTCTGATCAAATGAGGTCAGATTCAGCTAAATGGGTCAAAGCTGGGTTAACAATACGCTTCAATGAGGTCAAACCTGGTTAACTGGGTCACATCTGGGTTCATGGCAATCTTCAATGGACTCAAGCCTTAGTTATTAAGCCAGCTCTGGGTTAATGACATTCTTCAATGAGGTCAGACCTGGCTAACTGGTTCACATCTGGGTTAATGATATTCTTCAATGAGGTCAATTTAGGTTAATGATACTCTTTAATGAGGCCAAACCTGGCTTACTGGGTAAGATTTGAGTTAATTATATTCTTCCTGAGGTCAATATGGGTTAATATTCTTCAATGAGGTCAATCTGGGTTAATGATATTCTTCAATGAGGTCAATCTGGGTTAATAATATTCTTTAATAAGTCAAACCTGGCTAACTGGGTCACACCTGGGTAATGATCTTCAATCACGTCAATCTGGGTAAATGATATTCTTCAATGGGGTCAATCTGGGTAAATGATATTCTTCAATGAGGTCAATCTGGGTAAATATTCTTCAATGGGGTCAATCTGGGTAAATGATATTCTTCAATGGGGTCAATCTGGGTAAATGTTATTCTTCAATGGGGTCAATCTGGGTAAATGATATGAGGTCAATCTGGGTAAATATTCTTCAATGAGGTCAATCTGGGTTAATGATAGTCTTCAATTAGGTCACTCTGGGTTAATGATATATTCTTCAATTAGGTCAATCTGGGTAACTGATATTCTTCAATGAGGTCAAACCTGGTTTACTGGGCCAGATCTGCTTTACAACCTGCAAAAAGATCAGGCCAAATTCAGCTAAGAAAGACAAATACGACTTATACGACCTGCGTAAATCGAGTCAGATACAGGTATAAGGATTAGATTACCCCTGCCACTCTGCCCCCCCCTCCCCACTCTCTCCTTTCATAGTTGCTGTAACTCTCCATCATCAGCTTTTATTTCCCTCTTTCTTTCTTTTCTCTTTTTTTCGTATTGTTTATTATCAAACTTTGGATTGGGGATGTTTTGACTGGCTGCCTTTGGTTCTGACTGTAGCACTTCTGAGGTTGTGTTGAAGTACAAAGCCACTTGGTAAAGTTGTGTGCATAGTTTTCCATCTGGAATTTGGGTTCAAGCACAAAATGCTGGCAAACTACATCCACTTCGGATCAACGGTTACAGCAAAAGAAAGCATGCAGAGAAAGTAATAAAACATTAAGTGAACACTTTTTTTTTTTTCCAAAATGACAAGAAGAATTCCAAAATATGAAAAGAATATTAAAATAAAGTTGTATCAACTGAAATACCCTCAAAAAGAAATGAAATTATTGAATAAAACAAAATGCTATAAATACTGTTCGTGTTGGGAATTCATTCTAAGCTGTGGAGATCAGTTTTCGGTTCAATTTTCTTCAATGAAGGCATTACTGTAAGCAGGAGGTTCCATATATGCAACCCCACGCCTGCTAGCCTTTTCCTTTTGCCAGATGCTTCACCAAACATACAACCCGGTTCACTGGCCTGACCTGTGGCATATGCTGAATGTTTCCTTGTTTCTCCTATCAATGACACTGACGTCAATCGCTGGATCACTTACAGGCATATCTGTAGTGTGTGTGTGAGTGTGTGTGTGGTGTGCATGTGCATGCATGGATGCGTGTGTGTGTGTATGTATGTGTGAGGGCGCACGCATGCATGTGTGTGTATGTATACGTGCACGTGTGCATGCATATGTGTGCGCGCACGCATGCATGTGTAAGTTATGTGCACATGTGCATGTGAGCATGTGCGTGCACGCATATGTGTGCGTGCAAAGTGTGTGCACATGCGCATGTGTGTGCATGTGTGCATGCAAAGGGTGTGTGTGTGTGTGTTAGTTCTTCAGTTTAACGTCCTTCCATCGAAAAGTGATATCAGACGGAGGTGTGTGTGTGTATGTGTGTGTGCTGTATACATGCGCGTATGCCTGCACACATGCATGCGTATGTATGTACATTTGTATATGATTTAGGCACTAGCTGCTCTGCACTTCACAGGCACCTGGAACACAACTTGTCCACTTTCCCTTCTCGTGGGGCCGCCTCAGTGTCGCCAGTTTTACAGAAGCTTTCAACGCGAGATCAGATTTCTCAGTCAACACTCCGCAGCGTTATCTAGCCAGCGTCAATGTTTTCCTCCAAAGGTTCATGTTACATCCACAGTACCAAAATCACCCTTTGCTCAACGTCCTTGTAAAAACAGCGAAACAGAAGGTACAGCATTTGAGATCAATAAATAAAGCAACCAGCAGTTTTGGTTGATTACGAATTATTTTTCAGGAACGATATAAAGTTCTGATGAGAAGGCAGATCAAATAAACAGTGAACATGCCCTGTCAGTGAGCACATGAGCAAAGTTATTGGAGGTCTGTTCATATAGGGCCAACATGACAAAGGTGCCATAGAAATGTTATTATTATCTTCGTTAGTGTTGTTGAGGTCTGTAATGTTATTATTATCTTCGTTAGTGTTGTTGAGGTCTGTTCACATAGAGCTATGGAAGTAAGGAGGTGCTATGGAAATGTCATTGTTACTGTTATCATTTCCACCATAATTACTGAAACCATTACTGATTAATCATTCCTTTCATTATCATCATACCCCTTTCTAACTGACTGACCAAGTAAAGAATGAAGAAAGAGGAGGAATATGCTGAACAGCTCTTCAACAAGCATCCTGATGACTCCTCAGAAAGTCAAGGAAGGAAGGAAGGCACTAACAGACTATACAACATCAGGGGCAAAACTAATGATCACCCCTTACCTAAACCACCCTGCTTGATCAATCATGTGCAATTTCAACAGGACAGCACACCAGGCTATCACAGGGAAATGACAAAAAAAACACGTTCTAACAGTGTATCCACACTTGTTTCTTAAAACACATACGGAAAAAATCCTAAAAACTTCTGCTTTGCCGTAACCCTTTTGACGACTCAAAAGCGCTTGAGCACAGGGAGGAAGGTGGCAGAATGGTTCAGACGCTCGTCTGCCAGTGTTGAAGACGTGAGGTTCGCCTTTCCCTTTCTCCCCAGTCTGATTGGGAAAGTGGACTGAGCGTCTAGTCCAGCAGGTGGACAAAAAACTCGAACAGTCTTAGGTTCATTTCCACCCCAACACTATCTCTCCCTCTCTCTCTCTCTCTTTCTTTCTCTTATATATCCCTAAGGGCAGGGACTGATTGTAAAAAAGCACATGGGTGCTTATTCATTATCCTCGATATAAAAGAATTTGTCATTGTCATTGTCATTGAGATGACTCTACTACAAACCTGAAAACAAGCCACACTAGAGCGTCTAATACAGAATAAATACAAAAACATAAAAAAAGAACAGATAAAAAAACCGTAACAAAATCAGATTAATAAGAAAGATGCAGCCTATAACCAGAGACGGTAATTCATCATATAAGCTGGGAGTGTCTCTCACACACACACACACACACACACACATACTACACAAAAGAAGGACAACAGGTATGCACAGGAAGAAAACAGGCTGCTGAAAACTCAAGCAAACAACACCACAGGTAAGTACACCAGGTGTGGAGAGGCTCCAAGAGGGTGGGGGGTGGGGGTGGGGGTGGGGGAGGGGCTACCTGCGGAACAGCCCATAGGAACTGACGATGTGGAGGGGGCGGGTCTGCGCGTGAAGCGTCAGGATCTTGGGATCCAGGGATCTCTGCAACGGCTTGTAAACTGCTGTGTGAGGCACCTAAGGGACAGTGCACCACGACATGGGTTTTTTTTTCTTCTTTTCCGTTTATTTCATGCGTCGTCGTTGTCGTTGTAAAACCTGTTATACTTTGGGGATACGATACCATGACACAACTTTAGTCGCACATTTACGGGAGTTGTTGTTATCGTTGTTTGTGACGGTCTCGGGAATGTAAGCCACACTGCAGAATTACGAAGTTCTGTCATGAATTTTTTATGTTGTTGTAACAGACTTTGGGTAGGTTGGGGGTTGGAGGAGAGGGGAGATGGGAGTTTACAGTGGAGTGAAGATGAACCGCGGACGAAACCTTCCAGACATGACGGGATCACAGACACAGACTGCTGAGTATGGGGCTCAAGCTCAGAAATTCAAATCTAGTCTGCACTTGATTTCTGTACTTTTTTTTAAAATTGAAATTATTTTGTTTTGGACTTGACATGGCTGCCTACAAGATGGATATGTTCACAGTCATAATAGCGCATGGCTATGAATGGCTTTATCAATCTAATATAAAACCTGCAGTTGCAATCACCTTATCCATGGCAAACAGTTACTCAAATAAATAAAATTTCTTTTTATGTTTATATCTTCCTTGCTTCACAGTTTCAAATACACAAAGCAAGCCAGCACCTGGAAACGATCATTTCAATTGAAGAATTAAAAACTTGAGCTCTGTTTTGTCATACCATTTCAAATGAAAAACTGAAAACTTGCACTTGATTTTGTCAATCAAACTACATGTTTGCTTACCTCAGATTTAGCCTATCAGTATTCTGATAGCGTTTTGTTTGGTCTGTCCAAATCAGACAGCAACCTCACGAAAACAAAGGAACTGATTCTCATCCAAACACACCATGCTGACATGAAAGCCAACCGAAATTAATGAACTAACTTGCAGAGATACCATCTGCTATCTTACGCCGACTACTCTGCAAAGGAGAGATTACAGACTGAAAAGCCGGTTTAAAGGATAAGTAAAATTCTTCACAGCACGAACTGTCTTTCAATAAATACACAGCTGCCAACCTTTGAGAATCCAAAACTGGAATTAAGTTAGGGGTGAGTTCAGGAAAGGGACCTGCCCCTCTCTGAAAAATCAGGGCTATGGGGGCGCATGCTCCTGAAGCTGAAGCACTTGGTTAAAGGGGCAAACTTTCCATCTCCTGACAAGACGATGTCATCAGGAAAGAGCATTGTGCCACACTTTGAAATGAAAGGGCCACTGGTGGAAACCAGAAGTATAATGATCACTAATCAGATTCAGCGCTATGTAAATTCCATTTATTACTATTATTATTATTACTATTATTACCACATTTGCTTTGATGAAGAACAAAATCAGTAGACAAAATCATTGAGACGAGCGTTGAGCACCAACTGCAAGGATTTTTGTTGTTTTATTTTATGTTTTACAGTGAATGAAGTTCAAAGCATCAAATCTGGGCTGGACTACGTTGGCTCTTCGTAGCTGACTACAGCTTCACATCTGTCCAGTTCTGCCTGCTGGTTCAAGCCATTTATCACATGCTCAGCAGTAACACTTTTTTATATATATTTAGTTGCTACTTCGATACTCAAGTCACTGAATTCTACTTTCATCACTGACATGGCGTTTAATGCACAGCTTCTACTTCGCTTTGTTGTTTTGAACTTCCACAGACACAAATCCATTCTGATTGGGCAATCGATACACGACTTCTTTGACTTTATGTGTATATGCGCAGTATCTGTCATGTCTCCCTTGGACATTGTGTCATCTGCTAGACTACTCCTTGTTTGTTCTGTCTGTTTACAAGAACTGGTGCTCTAAATTGCCAAAAAAAAAATTCAAAGTTTTTGAGAAACTGGCATCACAACAAAGCAAGACAGTTGAAATCAGAACTACAAAAATTAATATCATAGGGGCAAACAACTGGTCTTCTCCTGTTCAATAATGTCATTTTGTCTGCCATGCAAAATCTTACAATCACAACGGCACAGATAAGACTGCAGCAAAAGGCATAACTTTTGCTGTTGTTGAAACTGATCGATGTATGGAAAATCCTTCTTGCATAGGAAAACAAACTTTTGATAGGTACAGCTATCAGAATGTGCACTTAAGCTTTTACAACATCTTGGAAACTGGCACACACATTGATGTTCTACTTAATGCAGATTTGAGGGAGGAGGTGATTCTGGAAAACAGAAAATTTCCTTCAAACTGAAAAACCAGAATCACGGCTAAAAACTGGAAAAATTCCGGGACAAAAGGAATGGTTGGCTGCTGTGTAAGTCACTTTAAAACAAAGTCTTCTGCTTATTTTTTTAAGGGGAATTGAAAAAAAATCTTTTAAAAAAAGGGCTCCAGAAAGAGTTGATAAGTTTTAAACAATCTGTTGGCATAATTTCTCTGTATGAATAACAATAAACATTAACAAAAATAGGTAAGTGCACATAAACACATACAAACACACTGACCTACCCAGTCTCTCTCACACTCATACCTACACAAACACACACTCACCCACGCGAACACTAGCACACTCATAAGTATACATAACAAAACGAACTCACTGCAACCAACAACCACACCACCATTCTCTGCTACCTACCTACCACACAGTGAGAGACTAAGATACAGACTGAACGCTACTGACCACCAGACTGAACGTCTACTGACCACCAGCACTGACAGACACGTCTGCTGACCACCAGACTGAACGTCTGCTGACCACCAGACTGAACGTCTGCTGACCACCAGACTGAACGTCTGCTGACCACCAGACTGAACGTCTACTGACCAGACTGAACGGCTGCTGACCACCAGACTGAACGGCTGCTGACCACCAGACTGAACCTCTACTGACCAGACTGAACGTCTACTGACCACCAGACTGAACGTCTGCTGACCACCAGACTGAACGTCTGCTGACCACCAGACTGAACGTCTGCTGACCACCAGACTGAACGTCTGCTGACCAGACTGAACGGCTACTGACCAGACTGAATGTCTACTGACCACCAGACTGAACGTCTACTGACCACACTGAACGTCTACTGACCAGACTGACACCAAACATGGCAGCGGCCAGGGCCCCGAACAGCACGGTCTGCACAGCGGCTGCATTCTTCCTCAGGATGCCCCCGTCATCCGTGAAACTCCTGTCCAACACACACACACATGTATATGTATACAGGATTTATGAACCAACAGATATATAAAAATAATAAACCTGTGAAACTCCTGCCCAACCCATACATATATGTATACAGGATTTATGAACCAACAGATAAAAATTAATTAATCTGTGAAACTCCTGCCCAAGCCACACATGTATATATACAGTATTTATGAACCAACAGATATAATAATAATAATAATAAATGGAACTTATATAGTGCTATATCTTGCAAAGACAAATCAAAGCGCATATAAAAATAAATGAATCTGTTAAACTCTTGTACAAGTCACACAGACACTATTAATAAGTCTTGTTTGTTTGTTCCAATTCTACAGCTCGAGGTTCACCAATGGTGAGATTTTTGTATATGGGACTGGTCCCCACCCCCCCCCCCCCCCTTTCCCCCCTCGCCTCCCCCCCCTCCGCGATCATTTAAGTAGCCACATTCTGACTTTGGGGATGGTGTCTAAACACGACACCAGTGTGCATGCTGGGTTGTTTTTTTCTCTCTGTCATCCGTTCTTACCAACACACAATAGCCTACTCTTCCGAAAGGCAGAACAAGTTTTCAACGTGTGCGCAAGATGTTCTGTGCGCATTCGCATGCAGGGCCTCAGTTTATAAAATCATCTGAAGGACTCTGGCAACCAGTTGGATTTTTTTTTGGGGGGGGTTGGTCAAACTGGGAAGGCCGGGAATTGAACTCAGAACCTCACGGTTTACTTGTTGGCAGACGAATGTCTTAATCATCCTAACACCTCACTTAAAAAAAAAAAAATGAACTGATAGATAAATAAATAAATATATAGAAAAATAGATAAATGAATGAACTTAACAAGCCTTTTCTCTTTTACCACATTCAGTTACAGTATTAATGCTAGACTTTCAGAAAAAGGGCCCAGAGGGCTCAATAACATTCTATTCATGAAACAAACATGAGCAAATATGAAACAAAACTAAAAACGTGCTGAAAGAGAGGGGGGGGGGGGGGGGAGAGAATTCCCCCCGCCCCTTACAAAAACACAAAATTGACCCATTTCATGATCATGATCTGCTGCATATTTACATTCAACATCATGTAATAACTGTACAGTTATAATGTCTCTTGTGCTCCTTTTTTGTTTTTGTTTTTGGTTGTTGTTTCTTTGGTCTTTCCCCCCGCCCCGCCCCCTAAAATGGTTTTAAAAAATCCAAAATAGTACCTCCATCAAAAAAACAAACAAAAAAAGTCAACAGTCGGGTTTTTTGCTTGTTGTGGTCTTAAATATAACATTTACCAAAAAATTCTTCTTTTTTTCCCTTTTTTTTTTTTAAACACAAAAATGTTCTCATAGGTAACACAAACAGAATCGTGTACGTACACAACACGCAAAAGTTTGCACGTCTACATCACCTAGTAATGAACAGACATTAAACCGGAGGTGGGGGGGTCTACATCACCTAGTAATGAACAGACATTAAACCGGAGGTGGGGGGTCCTAGATCACCTAGTAATGAACAGACATTAAACCGGAGGTGGGGGGTCTACATCACCTAGTAATGAACAGACATTAAACCGGAGGTGGGGGGGTCTACATCACCTAGTAATGAACAGACATTAAACCGGAGGTGGGGGGTCCTAGATCACCTAGTAATGAACAGACATTAAACCGGAGGTGGGGGGTCTACATCACCTAGTAATGAACAGACATTAAACCGGAGGTGGGGGGTCTACATCACCTAGTAATGAACAAACATTAAACCGGAGGTGGGGGGTCTACATCAGCTAGTAGTGAACAGGCATTAAACCGGAGGTGGGGGGTCTACATCAGCTAGTAATGAACAGACATTAAACCGGAGGTGGGGGGTCTACATCAGCTAGTAATGAACAGACATTAAACCGGAGGTGGGGGGTCTACATCAGCTAGTAATGAACAGACATTAAACCGGAGGTGGGGGGTCTACATCAGCTAGTAATGAACAGACATTAAACCGGAGGTGGGGGGTCTACATCAGCTAGTAGTGAACAGACATTAAACCGGAGGTGGGGGGTCTACATCAGCTAGTAATGAACAGACATTAAACCGGAGGTGGGGGGTCTACATCAGCTAGTAATGAACAGACATTAAACCGGAGGTGGGGGGTCTACATCAGCTACTAATGAACAGACATTAAACCGGAGGGTCTACATCAGCTAGTAGTGAACAGACATTAAACGGGGGTGGGTGGTGGGGGAATGATCTTGGTGTGGGTGTGGGGGGTTACAATCTTCACCTGATCAAAGCCTGCAGAAGCTCCAGAGCCAGAGAGGCGGCGCCCAGCTTGATGGTCCAGGGCATGACCTGCTCCAGCCACTCCTGGAACTGCTTATCCGAGAAACCTGAACCACACCACACCACAGTACAGTACAGTACACCACACCACAGTACAGTACACCACACCACAGTACAGTACACCACACCACGCCACAGTACACCACACCACACCACAGTACACCACACCACACCGCACCACACCACACCGCACCACACCACACCACACCGCACCACACCACACCACAGTACACCACAGTACAGTCATGTAATAATAATACATGAAATGTATATAGCGCCATATCTTGAAAAAAACCCAAATCATAGCGCTTTCGTTCATCTCACTCATTCACATGCAGCCAGTTACAATCAATAGTTTTTACAAATTCAAATGTATACATTCACACGCACACACACAAAGGCTATACACTTCGGCAGTGTGGTGGGGGTTTGTCTGTTGAAGGCAGGGACACAAATGAGATGGAACAAGAGAGGAGAAACTTAGGTACGTACATACCTCAATGATCATCCCTCTCCCTCAACACTCTTCTTTTCCTTCGTCTTGTTCATCATCTTCTTTTCTTTTACTTCTTCATCTACTCCTTCTTTCCTTCCTCTTCTTTATCTTCTTCTTTCCTTTCTTCTTCTTCTCCTCCTTTTCTTCTTATTCGTATCCTCCTTCTCCTCCTCCTCTCTTCTGCTTTTTCTTCTTCCGCTGTTGTCTACACAGTCTTTCAGTGTCTGTTTCTGGTTTATTCTTCAGTTGTTGGTTTCGTTTTGTTTTTTCATTCCTTGGCTTGAGCTCCGAGCTTCATCAATCGAGAGATTTTGCGTGCACGTGCAAAAGTTTGTTCATCATTCTGACTTCTGGAAGTTTCTGTTCTGCACAACCTCCAAACCAACTCTTCCTCTCTGTGTTGTAGCAATTCAGAGAAATAAAAGACTGTGTACAATATGCAATAGTGATGACATTAGTCATGAATTTCATCATCTTTTTACTTGTCTATTCTTCAATGAAACTTGTGTAAAAAAAAAAAAAAAAAAAAAGTTATGCTTAACATCCAAATACTTTGAAGTACCAACAACTCTTTTTCTTCACAAACAGTAAAGTCATTAATGTTATCAGAAATATCATATAAAGCATGTTCAAGGAATGCAATATAGGTAAACGGAAGAATGAATGACCATTTCAGTCCTATCCTTTGTCTGTCTCGTTTAGTTTTTTGTTCCTCGACTAGACCTCCACCATTCAGGTAGCCACACTCCAACTTCAGGGACGGGTCCTACACTACTGTGTTGAAATACTGCCACTGAAGGGTGCATGTCAACTCAAGATGGTCAGTTATGATTTCTGTAATTTCAGTATTTTGAATGAGTCTCCATATCCCTAAAGGCACGATAGGAATTAAAAGAACTCGAATTTGGTTTTACCAAATCTAAGCATTTTTTGTTGTTGTTGTTGTTGTTGCTGTTGCACATTCCCCAGCCTATCACCCTGGGGGTCACCCGGAATATGCACTCTGGCTCACTCATCCCACTGTGAGATTGAAAGTACACACCGGATGAGAAGTTTGCGCGTATTTGCTATTTCCAAATACCTTGACATAGGCAGCCATACTCAACTTCAGAGTTGTTGTTTTTTTCTCTCCTCTATATCTCCTCAATGATAACAACAAGAAGATC
This sequence comes from Rapana venosa, assembly GCA_028751875.1. Taxonomy (NCBI): domain Eukaryota; kingdom Metazoa; phylum Mollusca; class Gastropoda; order Neogastropoda; family Muricidae; genus Rapana; species Rapana venosa. The sequence goes on from CM054148.1 coordinate 8,527,438, forward strand.
AATAATAACAGCAACATCATGATCAACAATACCAACATCATCAACAACAAGATCAACAATAACAACACCATCATGACCAACAATAACATCATCATCAACAGTGACATCAACAAAATCAACAATAAAAACAACTAAACAATATCAACATGATCAACAATAACAACAAGATTGGCAACACAACATGATCGACAATACAACCACCAACAATAACAACATCAACAACAATACTACGATCAACAATAACAACTACATCAACAAAGATCACAAATAAACAATAACAAGATCAACAAACAACAACATCAACACCACGAAGGCACAAGGCTCCACAGACCGATCTTGGAGGAGATGGTGTAGTCGGGGTTGAGGCGGAGGTGGAAGAGCTTGATGGTGTAGTAGGTGCCCAGGCCCAGCACCACGCCCGGCAGCAGGACAGAGGCCAGCAGAGACACCAGGCTCCTCCACGCCACACTCTTCTTCTGACCTGTGTAAGGAAGTATGTGTGGTACCACGTTTTTCATTGCTCTACAGACATACAGACATAGAAAGAGAGAGAGGGGGGGGAGGGCCTGGCAGCAGGACAGAGGCCAGCAGAGACACCAGGCTCCTCCACGCCACGCTCTTCTTCTGACCTGTGTAAGGAAGTATGTATGTGTGTGAGTGTGTCGCCACGTTTTTCATTGCTCTACAGGTCACAGATATATATATATATATATATATATATATATATATATATATATATAGAGAGAGAGAGAGAGAGAGAGAGAGAGAGGAGACAGAGAGAGAGACACACACAGACACACACAAAGGGAGGGAGGGAGGGAGGGGTGGGGAGGGCCTGGCACCAGGATAGAGGCCAGCAGAGACACCAGGCTCCTCCACGCCACGCTCTTCTTCTGACCTGTGTATGTAAGTGTGTGTGTGTGTGTGACCACATTTTCCATTGCTCTGCAGGTCACAGAGAGAGAGAGAGGGGGGGGGGGGGGAGGGGGGGGAGGAGGAGAGATAGATAGAGAGGGAGGGAGTGAGGAAGGGTGAGAGAAAGAGGGAGAGGGAGGAAGGAGTAGGAGAGAGAGAGAGGTGGGGGTAGGAAGTGTGAAACAGGGAGAGAGATAGAAAAAGACAATAACAATTTATCATTTTCTAAGTAGACCAACAGTAAAATATTGACTGAGTGAGAGACTGCATGTGTTTTACACAAAAATGGATGATGTAAGAAAGAGCTGTGCTTTTTGTTCTTTTTTCCATTATTTCTGTGCTTCTGTCAACAGTGCTTTCAACAATTTAATTCTATTTGTTTCCTCTTTTGGCAGGACTGTGTTTCTCACTCTGTATGTTTGCAGTATATATTTATGAATAAAATCTTTCCTTTTAAAGGTATTACTGTTTTTATGAGAAAAAAGCAACAACAAAAACCCTCAACTTTAACTCTCATTGTATGTAAGTAACAAAGTTTGCCCTATCTAAGTTTGATCACTTAATTTTCCCTTTAAATATTTGTTTAAAAAAACCACACACACGCAATCTGTGCATCACATACATGTGTGCATGCACATACGCACAAACACACATATGGACAGCTACACACATACACACACAGGCAATTACACACACACAGAGGCAACCATACACACACACTCACTCAAACACAGACACCCTCAATTTGACAAACACACACACACACACACACACACATGCACGCGCACACACACATGGACAGCCACAGCCACACACACATGCATGCACACACACACAAAAACTCTAGAAAATGTATTTGAAAATCCAAAGCTAGCCTTTGCCATTGCCAGATGTTTATTGCATAGTCCACTTGAGTATTTATTGTAGTTACATTATTGTTATTTCATGTTTCCACATTTTTGAGTTTATATTTTGCTCCTGTTTAAAAGTATTATCCTTACTTTTCTCAGTTTTTGTTTGTTTTTTGGTGTTTTTTGGTGTTGTTGGTTTTTTTTTTTTTTTTGGGGGGGGGGGGGGGGGGGGGGGTAGGTGTGTGTGTGTGGGGGGGGGTATGTTTTTTGTTTAAAAAATACCAGCACTGATTCTATTTCTTAACCTTTTCTCCTTCCACTCTTTCCTGTCCCTTCTTTAACTTCCATTACACTTTCTATTTCCCTCGTCTAATATCACTTAGAGTGAACAGACGTTAAATTGAAGACAACAACAAACAACAAACACACAAAAACACACAGAGATATGAACAGCCACAGCCGCACCCTCAGTCAACCACACACAAAGTACGGACCAGGTTTCCGGGGTGATCCCCAGAAGGCCTCATCATCCAGGAGAGGAATGCAGAGCGCGATGGTCAGCAAGTTGAAGAAGTTGTAGTTCCCTGTCAGGATGATCAGCAACTGCAGCAACACCTGCACACACACACACACACACACACAGATTACACAACATACAATTCCTGCAGGTGGGTTAGAGAATTGACTCGTGATCTGACGGCCCGGGATACAGCCACCACCGAGACGTCCATTTGAGGGAATATTTTCCCCTGGAGTTAACATCAGCATCAACTCCACTCTCCAAAAAGTCCTTCACAGATACAGTGAAGTCCTGTGTGTGAATGTATGCAGAACATCAAATGCACAAGTTACAAGCCTGTTCCGCTTTTCAGAAGAGTGGGCCATTTCATGCCAGTAGGAATGGATGACAACTTCACTTCTTCACTCATCCCTTGGTCGTTGGGGTACCCGCACGGACGCTGCAAGTGGACCGCCAAATGGTTCTGTCCTGGGCTGCTTTCACGAGGTTTGGTACAGTGAGGCCGGTCCACTCCTTGATGTTGGATATCCAGATTTTGTGTGGTCGTCCCTGCCTCCTTGCTCCTTCCACCATTCCCTGCAGGGGGCAGGGATCCCAGAAACTGGCCCAGGCCAAACGCTTTGTCCCTCATCGATGTAAAAAGCCAAGTGCACAGGCCTACATGAAAACATTGTTATGTTTTGAAACTCTTCCTTTGTGACAAGCTCCTTGCGTAACACGCTGTCAGAGTATGGCTGCCTACGCTTGAAAACAGTCATGATGAATACATGCAGATTTCTCATCAAGTGGAGACTTAGTGAGACAGTGCTTATTTGGAGTGACCCTTAGGGTGCTTAAAGTGGGAAACATTCAACAATAACTCACTTCATGAACACGCACACACTAGTTCCATCATGTGTATAATAATAATAATAAATGGAATTTATATTGCGCTGTATCTTGCACAGACAAATCAAAGCATTTGCACTCAACTCATTCTTACACAGTCATGCAACCAATAGCAAGTAATAGTTCTAACAAGTCCAAATGTACACACACACACACACACACACACACATACACACACACACACAGAGAGATAACATCCTCGTACTAACTTTTAGTTCTCTTCAGCACAATACTCTTCCTTATCTTGCAGACCTCCATAGAGTTTCTGTTTCTTCCTAATCGTCCAAATCAATGCAATCCCCACTGGGGATGCGGGGGGCCTGTCAGTATAAATAGCATCCCCACCTCCTGGCAATTCTGTGCTAGGAATTCCCTCTTTTCTATCCCTGTTTCTGCCTTGTTCCTTTCCCTCACGTCACCTCCTTCTTGTCTTTTTTCTGCCTTCTTGGTCCACTCTCCTGCATTTTTCCCCAGAAAGACTTAAAAGGTAATTCTCTCCCACACCAAAGTTGGATGTGCTGGGCCTGACTTGTCAGGTGTATAACAGCAGCACAACCCTTTTTTTTTTGGTTCATAAATATAACAGACAACGGTGGTCACCACTGTCTGAGCATTCAATAAAGAAGAAAGAAGGAGATTCATTCATTCACTGATTCAATCATTCCCACCTGCTCTATTCAACCCTCCCTCAATCTCACCAAAGAAATGAACACAAGCTCAGACACCAGAGAGGAACCAACATGTATTATAGTATACACATCCCAATATTGCCAAACAGTCAAGAGACAACAGTAACTCTTAAGTCTTTCAGACAAGACAACAAGAAGGAAGGTGGCAGGACGGTTAAGGCCTGCCAACAAGTAAACCGTGAGGTTCTGGGTTCGATTCCCAGCCTTGCCCTTTCTTCCCAGTTTGAAAAAATAAAAAACTGAACTGAATGTCAAAGTCCTTCAGATGAGACTATAAACTGAGACCACGTGTGCAAACGTGTGCAGAACCTTTTGCGCAGACATTAAAAACCTGTTCTGCTTTTCGGAAGAGTAGGCTATTGTGTGCCAGTAGGAACAGATGACAAAAAGCTCCACCCAAACCCACATGCACACAGGTGTCATACACTAGCCCTGAAGTTGGAATGGGGATGACAAAATTTACAAAACTGCATACACACAGGGGCTGGATGTAAAAAAGCACATGAGTGCTTATTCCATTATCCTCAAAATAAAAGAATAAATAAAAAAATAAATAAACACACACACACACCATAAAGGAGTTTGAGAGAGAGAGAGAGAGAGAGAGAGAGAGAGAGAGAGAGAGAGAGAGAGAGAGAGAAAACAGACAGACAGACAGACACATACACACATTCAGTCAGTCAGAAAGACAGAGAGAAAGAAAAGAAAAAAACAAGAACAGTCATAAAAAGAAAACTCCACTGAGGCCTTATCACCCCCCCTCAAATCTCTAATGCAATCAAGTCAGCCAGAAGGAATACCAAGGGAGGTAAGTAAGCCCCTTGGCAACCACATCTATTGACATTAACAACCCACAGCAGGACTACACACTCTGAATCTCTCACAGTTGGAAAGAGAGAGAGGCCATAGAGTGAATGACCTCGCTCCTGAAATCAAGAACCTTTTTTTTTTTTTTGGCCGTTCACCCGTTCCATTTTCAAATATGTAGGGGGGCAAAAAGTTAAAAAGAAGTAAATACTCCTTGTCCTACAATCTGATTCCAAAGTATCTCGCCAGATTTCTTCTTCTTCGTTGTCGAATGCTCAGACGGCAACTACTACTGAGTGGAGGGGAATTTAAACTATGAAAGTTAAAATTTGAGTGTGCTTGAAAGTTGAATTTGTCAGCTTGTTTGTAATATGAAATGTGAACAGTAAAGGGTGGAAATTTTTTTATAAAAAAAAGACAACAACAAAAAAAGACAGTAACTACTGCTGTAAGTCATATGAATACAAATGTGTTGTGCTGCTGTTAAGCGCCTGACAAGTCAGGCCGAGCGCATCTGACTTTAGGCTTGGTATAAAATTGTTATCTTTTAGGTCTTTCTGGGAGAAAAAGGCAGGAGAATTGACAAGAAGAACGCAACAGGAAGAAAAGGAACAAGGCAGAAATGTGTGTGTGATAGAGAGAGAGGAAGAGAGAGGGAAAGGGAGAGAGAGAGTCTGTGTGTGTGTGTTTGTGTGACTGTATATCAATGTGTGCATCAAGCTGTGTGTATGAGTGTGGTCGCATAAAGCTGCTTATATCTAGGTGTATAATATATGTGTGTAAACATTCTTCCCCTGCCCCTTTTCTCTTATTCTAAGGTCTGCATGAAACCCCTTTTTAAAAAAAGTAACTAAAACAACACATACACACAACAAAACACACACACAGTACACACAATCAATTCATCTCCCTCTCAAACCAGCACCTAGTGTCACTCTTCTTCTTCTTCTTCAGCATACTACATACTTCGCCTTGCATTAATCTAGACACCGTTGGGTCACATTTCCACAACCACAACTACTGTAAGTAACCAGACCACCACCCACCCCATCACCCCACCCTCAACTACCTCCCCCCACCCCAACACTTAAATAAATCAGCCCCCACTCTTTTCCTACATGCTCTGTCCGATGCCGACAGCTCCAAACAGTTCAGCCCACTGCACTAGTAGCTCTCAGGGACAGGCTTCATCAGACTGTCCCCACCCTAATCTTTATGCCTGTTGGATAGACTCCTGCCTTTTGCCTGTGTGCTGAGTGCCCGGTGGATTAAGACCGAATTAACGGATTAGGGGAGAAATAATATATAGAGGCAGGTGGCGTTGGAAGGCAGGCAAGGACCATGTAGTGGGTGGTTGTTGGTCTACGTCTACTCTGGTGAAAATAAGTGTATGGTCTTCCACTTTATAAAGGTACTTTGGAATTGGCTACTGACTTCTCAGGGTTTTCGGCTGCTTAAAAGCTGCTTTGTTTTATTTATTCATTTATCGTATATTTTATTATTTTATATCGAGGATAATGGAATAAGCACTTATGTGCTTTTTTACACCCAGCCCTCGTGTGTATGTGGCTTTGTAAATTGTCATCTGTTCCCACTGGCACACAATGGCCTACTCTTACGAAAAGCGGGACATGATTTAACTTGTGCGCAAGATGTTCTGCGTGCGTTCGCACATGGGAACTCAGCTTATTGTCTCATCCGAAGGACTATGGAATAAGCGCTCTTGTGTGGGTTGGGTTTTTTAAAAATATACATCCAGTCTCCCGTGTGTATGGGGTTTTGTAAATTTTGTCATCCACTCTCACAGCCACATAATGGTCTACTCTTCCAAACAAGTGGAACAGGTTTTAACGTGTACACAAGATTTTATGCATGTGTTCACACACAGAACCTTGGTTTAAAGTCTCGTCTGAAGGACTTAAATGACAAAAGGATGTGTGTGTGTGTGTGTGTGTGTGCACACATGCTCTTTTAATATGAGCATATCTGTACACATGTATACAACAAACAGAAAACAAAAAACCACAACAACAAAACACCCCACTTGCAAAAACAATAATTTCACTGGGGGGGTGGGGGGGGGACATTAAGACAGAGAGAGACAGAGACAGACACACAGAGAGTCAGAGAGAGGGTGTATGGGAGAGGATGTACAAAAATAAGTGAGTGCACTTTAAATGCGCATGTCTGTACACATTCATACAAAAATCCAAAGAAAACTGCAGACAGAAAACAAATAATTTCACATGTATACACAGACAATCAATCTCCTCCTCTCTCTCCCTCTCTCTCTTTGAGTCTGTCTGCCTGCCTGCCTGCCTGACTCCCCCCCTCTCTCTCTCTCAAGGGCCACACTTAGACTATACTGAGAATTAAAAGCTTTTCAAATTTTCTTTCTGCTTTTTAAGTGGATCTCTAGCCCCCACCCCACTCCTCACCAAGGCAGGTGTCAAAAGCACTGCCAGCCCCACTTGGTCAGGCAGACCTGCACAAATCCAGGCCCACTTCTCCCTCCAGTGCACTGCTCTCCAAAACCTCTCCCAGAGTCAAGAGTGTTGAGCAATAAATCCCCTAGGTAGTGAAGGACCCAATCCCCAGCCAGTCACCTACAGATATCTACACAGATAAAAGGGGAAATAAGAAAGATGGTTTATCACACACACACACACACACACACACACACACACACACACGCAGACTATATCCATGAAGATAAAGGGAGGAGAGAAGGGTGAGGTTTTATTTGATCAAACCATTCTCCACTATGGATTTTTCTGTGTGCGATCGATATTATTGTCAACAAAGCGGTTTATGACCAACTGACGGGGGTGGACGCTGATTTCCACTGTCCAGAAGCCAGACATCGGAGTGGAAAAGCTCTGTCGTGGTTAGAGCGCTGGACTTGTAGTCTAAGCATAATCTGAGGGCCTGGGTTCGAGTCTCATTGAGGTGTCTCAGGAGAGTTAATCCCTGGAGTTCAATATTGGCTCTGACCCCGTCCACCTGCCAGTCCTTCTGATCAGACTATTATTGTATTAAACAGCAGTCTGATCGAAGCTAGAGCCCAGTGGCTAAGGCCATTTGATTTCAATGCCAACAGGACAATGAAGCCATGAGTTCGAATCTTGGTGAATTAAGGGTGGAGATTTTTTATTTTACTTCCATGTCAACTTCAAGAACAGACTTGCCAGAGCTTTGATTCCCTTTGTGTATATATACACATGCAGAGAATCAAACATTCATGTCAAAGGTTCCCATAATGCATGTTTCATGGGTTATGGAAACACAAACATTCCCAGCTCGCAACCTGCACAATGAAATTCTCTGCTCTGAAGTCAGAATCGGCCAGCAGGCAAACCTCCTGCAAAGACATAAGGAAGCACAGGAGAAGACCAGGCCATGGCCAAATCAAAAACCATACCAGAGTGTGTGTGTGTGTGTGTGTGCGTGTGTGTGTGTGTGTGTGCGTGTGCGTGCATGTGCATGTGTGTGTGCGCAGTGCGTGTGTAGCTGTGTGAGTGTGAGTGTGTGAGAGAGAGAGAGTGTGTGTGTGTGTGCATGCATGTGTGTGCGTGCATGTGTGTGTGTGAGAGGAGAGTGAGTGAGTGTGAGAGAGAGTGTTGTGTGTGTGCCAGTGCACTGTGTATACAGTGTGTGTGTGTGAGGGTGTGGTGTGTGTGTGTTGAGAGCATGTGTCAGTGTGTGGTGTGTGTGTTGAGGGTGTGTCTGAGAGTGTGTGTGTGTGTTAGTGTGTGTGTGTGTGTGTGTAGTGTGTGTGTGTGTTTGTGTGTGTGTTGTGTGTGTGTGTGTGTGTGTGTGTGTGTGTGTGTGTGTGTGTGTGTGTGTTGTGTGTGTGTGTGTGTGTTGTTGGGTTTCCCTGCACACACATGCATGTCTGGGAGTATGTGAGAGACGTGTGTACATACATGTGCATATGCATAGGTATGAGTGTGGATACATCAGTCTGGTTTATTTTAAGGAAGCCAACAGATATTCTTGTACTTGGAGGGAAGGGGGGGGGGGGGGGGGGGGGAAGAACAACTGCCTTTCTTAGCCCATGTCCTTAAGCCATTCTTCTGTGGTATTGTTGCATTTCTGCTGAGCTGATTGGAGAAAAAATATGCAAGCACATGCACGTACAGATATGCACACCCACCCACCATAAACTTACATGCGCATGCAAGTGCACATGTATGTATATATGCAAGCATACATGTATATATATATATATATAAATAAATAAATATATATATATATATTATATATATATATGCCTGCACACACAAATACATATGCACACACAGCTGAACAAATGTACATTCACACACACATACACATGCACGCGCACACACACACACACATGCACACACACACACTGTCACACACACAGTGATAACCTGACACCTTTGTAGTGGTATTGAGCTGAATGCAAAGGGACTGCTTAAGTCAACATGTGAACACAGGAATGATTGAGTGACAAGACCAGCCGGCTGCTTTTAGCATGGTAAGGTAAACCTTGTCAACACACTGAGACAGACAGAGAGAGGGGGGGGGGGGGGAGGAGAGGGGGGGAGGGAGAGAGAGAGAGAGAGAAAGAGATAAGAGTGTGCCTGTGAGAGAGAGAGAGAGAGCTGGAGGAGAGAGAGAGAGAAGGGGGGAAGAGGGTGGTGTGTGTGTGTGTGTGTGTGTGTTGTGTGTGTGTGGTGTGTGTGGAGTGTGTGAGTGTGAGAGAGAGAGAGAGAAAGAGTGGGGTGTGTGTGTGTGTGTGTGTGTGTGTGTGTGTGTGTGTGTGTGAGAGAGAAAGAGTGGGAGTGTGTGTGTGGTGTGTGTGTAAGACTACTAAAGAGATAGGGGTGAGAGAGGGGTGTGTGAGAGAGGGGGGGTGTGTGAGAGAGAGAGAGGAAGGGAGTGTGTGGGCGTGTGTGAGAGAGGGGGAGGGAGAGCACACGCGTGTGAGAGAGGGGGAGGGAGAGCACGCGTGTGTGTGTGTGTGTGTGAGAGAGAGAGACTCAGAGAGCACTGGCATGTGCACATGCATCTATGAATTTGTATGCATGTATGTGTGTGTGAGTATATGTGCATGCACACCTAGGCACAATCGTGTCCATGTATGTCTGCACACACAGAGCATAGATATTCATTCACACTGTTGTGACCCTGTGTATGTGTGTGTCAATGTGCACCTGTGCTTGTATGTTCCCCTTTTTCCAAGGGGGAACAAGTGACAAACAACAGTGACCCCCAACACAGACAAAACACATACATACATGCATACACTCCTACAGATCCCACAAAATGAATCTTCACCACCCCACCCTCTTCACCACCACCATTCTCTTCTCCATTCCATTATACACTGGGCTGGTGAATGGAAGGAGGAGGAGGGGGGAGAGGTGACAGACCAAGAGATCGAGGTTGAGAAAGAGAGGGGGCTGGTTGGGTGGGGGTGAGAGAGAAGGTTTGGTGGGGGGGGGGGGGGGGGGGGGGTGCAGTGCCAAATCAGAGCATACAATTTTAGTCATTCATGAAGAAGAGAGCAGAGACAGGCTGCATGAACACACACAACAAGTGTACAGTCATAAAAGACAAGACCCGGTTCTCCAACAACAGCATTGCAGTGATTAGGAGAGGCCGTTGAGAGCAAGGCAGCCAGAGGAGTTCCAGGCTAAGTGAAGTAAGTGGACGGACAGACAGACCTTCGTACACACACACAGACTTTTGACACCACAATGGACGCGGGCCGTGATAGCCGCTGATTGATTCCATCCAGTGTACTGTGAACCTCTGTGGCCCCTTCGTTGCCTATGTGGAACTCCCTGGCTTAGCGTCTTGAGCCCCCAGAACAAAAGCTACCCGTCATCTAAAACCCCAGCAGACGAAAAAAGCTTGGCTGGTAGGTGGGATTTGGAAAACTGTACTGGCTCTACTACTCAGACTAGGATTTCTTTTCTTTCTGCTCGGCCTGTGCCAGCCCTGATTGCTCCTTCCTACCTCCGCTATTGTTTGGAGCTGTGTCGGTATCCAGGTTCTCAAAAGAACGTTTGAAGTTTTGGAGTTTTGTGTTTCCGTCTCCGAGGAACGTTTGTTATCTGTTTTTGTGTTTGTTTCCTGGAGTGCTGAAGAGAATGGACATATTTCAACCAAATGAGCTGTGGATGAATTGATAACTATTATCAGGTAAAAAAAAATCCTTGTGTCCTGTGTTAAACGTGATAATAGCAGCATTAAACCACTAAAAAAAAAGTGCTAAACTTGTCTTCTTTCTATGAACTGACCATAATCATTAAGCCTGTCTTTCTATCAGGTGCATATCAAATTGCTCCTCTCTCTCTCTCTCTCTCTCTCTCTCTCTCTCTCTCTCCGTCTCCTCTCTCTCTGTTTAGTTCCAAACATGTTCTTCAAAAATTGATTTAAGAATGCCAACTGTAGTGTAATGAAGACAGCCAAGTGGATTTAAGTTACATATCAACAATAACTTTTTGACTCTCTCTCTCTCTCTCCATATGATATATGTATGTCAGCAAACAAACCTTTAAGAAATAAAGAAGACAAACAACTTTGATAATGAACCCCCCCCCCCCCAAAAAAAAAAAGAAGAGCCCAACAACCTAACAGCCAGGCACAAAGATTGGCTAGACAGGGGTGCAGAGGGGGGGGGGGGGGGGGGGCAAGGTGGCCAGGTAAGGATTGAAACCTAAGATGGAAGATAAGCTGTGGGCAAACCTGGTATGAACAGGCCCCCAGATCTGAAAGAAAGCAGTACAGCCCCCACACAGGCCTCAAACCTGGCCCAGCATTAAGCTATGGTCAGAAATCCCACACAGGAATTGCAACAGAACGGCTGTTTGCTAAGTAACTGTCACAAATCCCACTACATGGAATACAACGGCTGTTTGCTAAGTAACTGTCACAAATCCCACTACATGGAATACAACGGCTGTTTACTAAGTAACTGTCACAAATCCCACTACATGGAACACAACGGCTGTTTGCCAAGTAACTGTCACAAATCCCACTACATGGAATACAACGGCTGTTTGCTAAGTAACTGTCACAAATCCCACTCCATGGAATACAACGGCTGTTTGCTAAGTAACTGTCACAAATCCCACTCCATGGAATACAACGGCTGTTTGCTAAGTAACTGTCACAAATCCCACTCCATGGAATACAACGGCTGTTTGCTAAGTAACTGTCACAAATCCCACTCCATGGAATACAACGGCTGTTTGCTAAGTAACTGTCACAAATCCCACTCCATGGAATACAATGGCTGTTTGCCAAGTAACTGTCACAAATCCCACTACATGGAATACAACGGCTGTTTGCCAAGTAACTGTCACAAATCCCACTCCATGGAATACAACGGCTGTTTGCTAAGTAACTGTCACAAATCCCACTACATGGAATACAACGGCTGTTTGCCAAGTAACTGTCACAAATCCCACTCCATGGAATACAATGGCTGTTTGCCAAGTAACTGTCACAAATCCCACTACATGGATTGGAACAGAATAGCTGTTTGCTAACTGTTCAACCACACAGTCAGTAGTCATGACCTGACTTCTGCGATTTGGGGAGTGGGTATAGATAGGCCTATAAGCTCTGAAACACTCAGAGATATTTCTAGCTTTTCTGTCACAGTGATAAACAGTGGCTGAACTGTCATACTGAGACAAATGACTATTTCTTCTGCAAGAACAAGAAGGATTGTTGTACCTGACTGGTGTGTTAGTATCTAAGTAAATTTTGGAATAAATCCTACCTTTTTTCCGTTATTGGTGTGAAATCAATAAAGTTGTAGCTGTGTGCTAACTGAGCAAGCGATGGTGACACTAACGTGACTAAGGATGAAGCTGTTTCTGATCCTGAAGACCTGTTCTGGCCAGATTTATCAGAGATTCTTTCAGTGTGTCTCTTTACACACACACACACACACACATGCACGCATGCATGCACACACGCACACACACACAACACACCACACCACACACAATACACACATCACTACACTGACTACACTTCTACTTAAGTACATTCTGTATTATCAGCATGTTGCTAGAGCCAAGATAGTCTATAGAAGAGTTCCATTTCTTTTAAATATAACCATTGTTCTTGTTAGTTAAGATTATCATTTTCTTATTCAAAGGAGGGTTCCAAGGTCGACTGGATTGTTAATTAGTGAGACAAGTCAAGACAAGTAAAAAACACTAGACATTCTGCATACAGTGCTTATTCCATTATCCTCAATACAAAAGAATAAAATAATTTAAAAAAATAATAATACAACTCCTTATCATGCCAACCTAGGCTGAACAGTAGCAGACAATGAAGTTTGTGCCTTGTGGAACCCACTTTAACTAAGTGACAACCATTCCTTACACATAAGATACCTGTTGGTAATGTGTGCCTTGTGAACTTACAGGCTTCAGAGAGTGAGTGAGTGAGAGAGACAGACAAACAGAAATATCAAGACAAACACACACACACACTGACACAGATCGACAGAGACCGAGACACAGACAGATTTTTAAAGTTACACTAGAAAAACTATAAAGTCATGTTTCTCCAAAAATGAGATAGTTTTCATCACTTTTTGTTGTTGTTTTTTTCCCCCTTTAAAGGGAAGATAGTTCTTTAAAAAAAAAAACCAACAACAAATAAACCTACCCCCCCCCCCCCCCCCCCCCCCCCCTTTTTATGAATGACTGAAGGAAAAGACAGTCTAAACATGTTCTCTGTTAGAGTTTTGTTGGTTTTTTTTTGTCTGGATAACTCACGAGGGACGACTGACTCTTTTCGCCCACCACCCAGCAAGAGACAGAGACAGACAAACAGTAAGCAAACATGATCTTAGGAAAACGAAGATACAGGACTATTTATATTTATTTTATTTTATTCTTTTATATCAAGGATAATGGAATAAGCACTTGTGTGCTTTTTTACATCCAGTCCCCGTGTGTATGCGGTTATGTCAATTTTGTCATCTGTTCCCACCGGCACACAATGGCCTACTCTTACGAAAAGCAAAACAGGATTCAACGTGTGCGCAAGATGTTCTGCACACAGGGCCTCGGTTTATAGTCTCATCTGAAGGACTTTGGCAGAGGGAGTCTGCACTGATGTTAACTCCAGGGGAAAATATCCCCTTGAACGGGAATCGAACCTGGGTTGTCAGATTGCTAACTCAATGTTCTAACCACTAGGCTATCCCGTTCCCCCACTACAGGTGGGGAGGGGGAAAAAAATACCAGAGGGGTGTGTGTGTGTGTGTGTGAGTTGGGGGGGGTAGGGGGCTCCATTAGAGCTCACACACGCTTTTGTTGGTGTCCGTTTACACCCCACTTCCCTCAGCAGTTACCAGCACTGCCGGTTACCGATCAATCACAATGCACATTCACCACGTCGATATCTCCCAATCTGTCCCCTTGGGACCCTAACCACTTAGGATAATAAAGGACGAAGGAAAAGGGGAAAGGAAACAGCAGAGGGGTGGAGGTGGGGGGGGTGGGGGGGGAGGGGGGGGGGGGGGGGGGAAGAAGGAAGGGAGGGTAGTGGACAGGAACCTAAAGCCATGAAAGCAGTGGGAGATGGTGGACACGAAAGATTGAAAAGTTATTGTAGTTCAGTTTAAAGTCTATCCACACTTGGTGATATCAAGCGTTTTATCATTTCTTATTGTTATTCTGACCAGTAAATGTTATTCGTGACTTAATGTTGTGGTCATTTATATACTCTGATTAGAAAATCCCAAAAGATTCTAGGCAAAAATGAAACCACATGTTTTTGTTTCTTTGCCTTATCAATTTAAAAAAAAAAATTTTTAGGGGTTGGGGGAGATGAAATATAACATTCTTACTCAATCTAATCAGATTAAGGTGAGAAATTATTTATAATAAAAAAAAAAGTATATATATATATATATATAAGCGTAAACAGAGAAGACATGTATGTATATAGACAAACAGTGTGCTATTCAATATAATAATAGCAGTGTTTTATATTTTCAGGTTCTGAGGATGGGGGCAGTGACCGGGAGTCAGCTCTCGGTGTGATAGTCACTGCCACTGCTACTGCTGGTGAGATGTTTGTCAAAAAAGAACAAAAATCAGATGATGATGATGACGATGATGATGTGTGTGAGAGAGAGAGAGAGAAATTTTCCTTCCAGGATAATGAATAAACACCCCATGTGCCTTTAAAAATTTTTAGGAATCCATCATGAAAAGAACGTAAGAGACAGACGGACACTTAAGGGGCTACGGATACAATAAGGAATAAAAAGATGAATAAAAAAAATAAAGTATATATATATATATGCTTAAAGGCAGTAAGAGATCATTAAGTAAAAAGAAGGTGGAGTGGAAGGGGAGGGCGGTGATACTGTCATGAAAGCAGTAAACAGTCAAAACAGAGTATGAACACAGTATGACCAGACAGACAGTGAACTGTCACAGAGTACGGGGACAGACAGAGAATAAAT
The DNA here is from genome assembly GCA_028751875.1 of Rapana venosa. Classification (NCBI taxonomy): domain Eukaryota; kingdom Metazoa; phylum Mollusca; class Gastropoda; order Neogastropoda; family Muricidae; genus Rapana; species Rapana venosa. The sequence goes on from CM054148.1 coordinate 8,542,591, forward strand.
AATGTTGTAAATCCTATCTGAGCAAGGGAACAACCTGGCTTCTTAGAATATAACCATTCCACATGTCAACACATCTGACTTTGGAGCAAGTTCAAACGCACAGCACTGTAAACTGTGCCCACACCTACCTACTTACTGGCCACAGCCTGTTCAGACATGCCACAATGAACGAACATGAACAGCTCATGTGTCACAGGTTCCCTCCCCACTCAGACAGAAGAACTTACTGGAGCATATCGCTAGTTGCAGAAGTGATCAAGCGTGTAGATCAAACTGAATGCTGCCTCACAGCATGCAGAAACTGGCTAAGAAAAAGAGAGAGCGTTCTGTTTATGTCTTTCTCTCTTGGTTTCCTTCTCTGTGTGTTGTTTGCGTATGTGTCAAATTCTAGTCAAGTCACGTCAAAGTTTTGCATTTGCTTATATTTCATCAAGCCATCTATCTAGGAACAAAAACAACTTGATCAATAATATCTAACTACATTATTACCATGACCAATAATAATGTGTGTGTGTGTGTGTGTGTGTGTGTGTGTGTGTGAGAAAGAGTTCAGACTTTTTTCTTTACATTGGCCTAAGACCACAATACAGACAGACAGAGTAAAAGACAGACAGACAGACAGACAGAGAGAGAGAGAGAGAGAGAGAGAGAGAGAAAAGAGAGGAGGAGAGCGAGCGCAGGAGTATGCAATATAAAGAAATAAATGTTGGGTTATGATTTTACAACCACACTCAGAAACAATCTCTGGTGTGTGTGTGTGTATGAGTATGTGTATGTGTATGTGCGTGCGTGCATGTGTGTATGTGTGTGTGTATGTGCATGCGTGCATGTGTACTGTACATTGGCCTTAGGCCACAATCCAAAGAGAGACAGGAAGAGCGAGAGAGAGACAGACACAGAGAGAGAGAGAGAGAGAGAGAGAGAGAGCAGAATTGTGTAATATAAGGAAATAAATGTAGGGTTACGAGTTTACAACCACACTCAGAAACAATCTCTGGTGTGTCTGTGTGTGTTGGGGGAGGAGGGGGTTAGTACTTTAATAGCAGTTTTAGATACGAACACTTTTTAATTATTAACATCAATGTCTTCAACATTTTAGAACATCACACTGCGCATTTTCTTTTTTCTTTCAATTTAAAATCTTGTACTTTTCAGTTTCGGTATATAAATTATCCTTTCCCCACTTTCCTACCAGCAAGACCATTTGAATAAGATCTAAAGAGGATTTATAACATTTGACAGGGACATCATCGGAGGCAGCAGTACGTGTGCCTGCCCTTTGAAAAATCTGTTCACTAGCTCAACCCGCAGTTACAGCTCTTTCAACACTAAAAAATCAAAATCCTCAAAAGCCACGAAGTTCTTATACATGTAGGTCTATTTCTGGTTTTGTCAAGGGCAGTAATTTTCAGTCTGATATAAGGAGGCAATCATACATCAGCCAGTTAGTTCCCTTCTCCACCAACAGTCGGAGGCCCAGCCCCTGGTTTTTTTCCCCCCCTGTGGATCTCTGATGACGCTTAATGGTGCCAGAAGGCTACTGAATTCATTCTGCTTATGGCAAACTGCTGGTGTCAAAAGACTGGGGAAAAAATCCATGGTCTTTATTTTTATGTCTGATTTTTTTTTTAAATACTGATTTGGTTGGTTTAGTGTTTGGATCTTCTTATGTTAGATTTTATTTTTGTTATTGTTAACAGTGGTGGGTGGATGTTTTTAATGAATGAGGGTGGGTGGGTAGGTGAAAAGGTGGTAAAAGGTGACCATCCAAAGTCCATCTGATAAAGGTTAAGCAAATCTGTTCACAATGAGCTCAACAAATGTCTCATTCACTTTTGCAGCCAGGATGGCAGTTTAAATCTCTATATAAAGAGAATAACAATCCGCAACAGCAGTAAAAAGCAAATAGCACAAGCCTGCTCTACTATGAAAACATGCACACCCTGGGCGCAAGCAGCACAAGAGGTTAAGGATTAACCCCTTTATCTGTAAGATGAGATTCTCAACATACATGGTGTAGCAAAAATTATTACACAACATGGACAATTATTGCAAAACAGTTGCCTTGATATATATATATTATATATATAATATATATATTATATATATATATATATATATGTGTGTGTGTGTGTGTGTGTGTGTGAAATATATATATATATATATATATATATATGTTGTGTGTGTGTGTGTGTGTGTGCGTGTGCGTGTGTGCGTGCATGCATGCGTGCGTGTGTGTGTGTGTATATAATTTTTTTTTTAATTTTAAGGAAATAAATTTCACTCTTACAACAAAGGGGACCATCAACTAAACTTTATTCTAATAATTACAAAAACTCAGCTTTTGACCCAAAAAACAGTTCACCACAGACACAGTTCAGGAAACAACAGAGAGAAAGAGAGCTCTAGATCAACGTAAGGAAGGAAGGAAGGCAGGCGGATAGGTAAAAAGTTCTTAGCTGGGCCAGAAGAAAGTCAACACATACACACACACACAGAGCAAAGAAGGGGAGGGGAGGGGGATAAAGGTGTTAGCTCTGGCAGTGCCACTGACACAATACCAACAGAATAACCCAGGGCTTGCTTTCTTCTTGTGCACACTCTCTCTCTCTCTCTCTCTCTCTCTCTCTCTCTCTCTCTCTCTCTCTCTCTCTCTCTCTCCTGCCAGGGCCACCTCTCTGTAGAGTAAGGACTTGGGGGGGCTAAGGAAGTGTAAGGGTACCAATCTTCAATCTAAGATTCTATAGTAAGGGTGTGTGTGTGTGTGTGTGTGTGTGTGTGTGTGTGTGTGTGTGTGTGTGTGTGTGTGTGGTTGTGTGTGTGTGTGAAGGAAGTGTAAGGGTACCAATCTTCAATCTAAGATTCTATAGTAAGGGTGTGTGTGTGTGTGTGTGTGTGTGTGTGTGTGTGTGTGTGTGTGTTGTGTGGTTGTGTGTGTGTGTGAAGGAAGTGTAAGGGTACCAATCTTCAATCTAAGATTCTATAGTAAGGGTGTGTGTGTGTGTGTGTGTGTGTGTGTGTGTGTGTGGTTGTGTGTGTGTGTGAAGGAAGTGTAAGGGTACCAATCTTCAATCTAAGACTCTATAGTAAGTAAGTAAGTCTTCAATTTGAACGTCTTTCCACTTTAAGTGATACCACACTATATATACTATACTACTCTATAGTAAGGGGTGTGTGTGTGTGTGTGTGTGTGTGTCACCGTGTGTGTGTGTGTGTGTGGGTGTCACCGTGTGTAAGTGTGTGTGTGGGTGTCACCGTGTGTATGTGAGTGTAAGTGTGTGTCACCGTGTGTATGTGAAGTGTAAGTGTGTGTGTGTGTATGTAGTGTGTGTGTATGTCACCATGTATATGTGAGTGTAAGTGTGTGTGTGTGTGTGCGTGTGGTGTGTGTGAGTGTGTGTGTGGTGTGGTGTGTGTGTGTGTGTGGTGTGTGGGTGTGGTGAGAGAGAGAGTGTGTGGTGTGTGTGGTGTGTGGTGTGGTGAGAGAGAGAGTGTGTGTGAGTGTGTGTGTGGGGTGTGGGTGTGTGTGTGTGTGTGGTGTGTGGGTGTGGTGAGAGAGAGAGAGTGTGTGTGTGTGTGTGTGTGGTGTGTTGTGTGTGTGTGTGTGTGTGTGTGTGTGTGTGTGTGTGGTGTGGTGTGTGTGTGGGTGGGGTTTTGGGAGAGAGAGAGAGAGAGGTGTTGTTGTGTGTGTGTGTGTGTGTGTGTGTGTGTGTGTGTGTGTTGTGTGTGTGTGTGTGTGTGTGTGTGTGTTGTGGGGGTTTGTGTGTGTTGTGGTGTGTGTGTGGGTGTCACCATGTGTGTGTGTGTGTGTGTGTGTGTGTGTGTGTGTGTGTGTGTGAAAATACTTCTAGACTCAAAATTCTGTGTGAGGTTAGGAGACAGATCATCACTACTGACTTTTACTTTCTTTGAGATCAGATTTTCAGTTTTTCCATTATGCAACTATGTGATAAAATCACATCTGAAGGCTAAGAAGTACTGAAGTGGGAATCTCTGCTTTCCTATTGCTATTGTAAAGTGCTGTATTCCAACCAAAAAAAGTGGAAGCTTTCAAATGATAACTGGCTGCTAACAATAACAACATTGGATCAAGGTCTGTCAAAATCACAAGACAGGCAGCATTGCCTGTGAACTACCTACTCCAATTTCTTTGTTTTTGCTTGCATGTACTACACACACACACGTACACACACACACACACACACGCACACACACACACACACACACAGGTGGATCAGTGGTCTAGAGGTAACGCACATGCCTAGAAATTGAGAAGTCCACGCTGTATTCCTGTTTGTGCCCAAAACTTTCCCACCATTCACTAGACCGTGAGTGGTGGTCTGGGTGCTAGACCTTTTGGATGAGATGAAAAACCAAGGCACACATTAATTAAAGAACAAGAGAGTTGTCCCTGGAAACATTCTGTAGAAAAGGCCACTATGACAGGTAACAAGTACACATGCAGACAAGAAGAAAAAAAAGACAACAATAATGGGTGGCACCGCTTTTGTGGCAATGCACTCTCTCCCTGGGGAGAGCAGTCTGAATTTCACGCAGAGAAATCTGCTGTTACCTCACACAAGGTCTCACACAGTTTCTCTCTCTCTCACACACACATTCAGTCACACAGTCACACACACATTCAGAGTCACACACACATTCAGAGTCATACTCAGTCTCTCAAACACACACACACAAACACACCACACACACGCATGCACACACACACACGCATGCACGCACGCATGCACACACACACACAGACACGCACAGTCTCACCCTATTGAACAACATCTCAGTCATATACAGTCCCACACACACAGTGCTGGGACAGCAACAGTGAGTTCTTCAAATACTAACCGGTAGACCATTTAGTGATTTACAGACACATTAACAGCCTATCACAATCACAGTGCTCAGATAAGCTCCTTTGTGACATATCCCCCCCATAAAACTTCATGCTCTTTTCCATTTGTGGGTCATCTGCTACCCTTCCTGCCGTAAACTTGTCCTCTTAAAGCCATTCTGTCTCTTTTACACAAATTTATACATGTATGCATGTCCGCACAGATACACACAAGCACGCATAGACACACACACAAACAGACACACATACACCCCCACCCCCCCCCCCCCCCCCCTACCAACACCACCCCCCACAAATACACCCCCCACCCCACATACCACACACACAACCCCCCCCCCCCCCCCCCCCCCCACAACCAACCTCCCCTCCCCCCCCCCCACCTCCCCCCCCACCCCCCCCCCCCCCCCCCCCCCCCCCCCCCCCCCCCCCCCCCCCCCCACACACACACTACACCACTTACACCACTTATACAGAGGTGCAGCTGTCAAAACTGGAACTCTGGGATTATAATTCAGTTTCATGCAGGCAGGCAAGCCAGGGCGGGCGGGTGACAAAAGGACAGAATCAATACAATTTCGATGCCAGCTTTCAGCCAGGCCCTCTAGCTTCAGGCCCTGTGTGCTCTATACAGGCGGCGTGTTAGCCAGAGAATACAACGGTCACAAAATTGTGAGCCCGTTCCCCCTACCCGATCCGCTTTCTTCCCTCCAAACGTTTGCACCCCGGGTGACAAAGTGCTCCTGACACCAACTGTATCACTATGCCAGTGTTTGTCGACATTTACGGGCAGCTAGACTCTGTGTGGTGGTTTCATGAGTAGTTCTGAAATTCTGCCTGTGTGTAACTCTCAGTTTCTGTTGTGCGCAACTCTTGAATTTCTGGGCATGTGGAGAAAACTGCGCTTCTAGTGCGTGTGCAACTCTGAATTTCTGCTGTTGTTGTTGTTGCTTCGATTTTATGTCTGTTCACTCAAAGTGATATCAGACGAATTTCTGTGCTTGTGAGATTATCATTACCTGAAAGCAGTGAGAATGTTATCAACGAATATCATTGATATTTGAAAAGAACAGTGTGATTTATTCAATGGAGATTTTTTTAAAAGTCAGAATTATGTACTGTGGGTAAGAAATTGGACACATTTTTGTTCTGAGACGATCAGAATCTGGCAGAGGACATTGCAATAATTTTATACTGAGCACAAAACAGAAGAAACTGCTAATTTAAAAAGAAAAAAGACAGACAGACAGACAGAAAATTGAAGAAAAGAAAAAAGGAGAAAGCAAAGTTTGTGAATTTAGCGATGACTTCTATTGAAAAGAAAATGGGAAAAAAGTAGAGATTTCTTTTGACACTGGTAGAAAAAAAAGACACCCAACAAGACCTCTAATGCAAACTATATCTACCGTTCTAAACTGTAATATTAAAAACTAGAAATAAACTCCTGGGCAAAACTTCAATCACTCAATCATTCAACATTTTGTTATGATCTATAAAGACTGCTATGCATATCGACTTCCCATACCCAATGCAAATGAAGTAACATAATCCACCATACCCTCCCAGGAAAACAGAAAGTCAAGCAAAACATTGTACGAAGTTCAGGTCCACGAAACAGCAGAACTGAAGCAAATCGGTGAAAATGAAGAGAAGTAAGTCATTCACTGTTGGCATGGGGTCGTCGTCACACCACTCCAGCACACCCTCCAGTCGACGAAGTTCTAAGTCTGTGACTGTAAGTAATCACCTATACATTAAAAAATGTGTGAAACTGCATGCTGGTAACGTAGACTAGAGGGATTCGTTAAAGAGAGGGATACGTTAAAGAATTCTGCAACAAGAACTATGCTGTATTGAAAACCAAGATTTCTAAGACTGCACTGTGTATCACGTAGATTGGTATTTTGATGTTTTAAAAAAAATCTACAAATATGTCTGCATGATATCATTTCACGGACAGAAGTGGACAAAAATTGACTTAAGTAACTTAAACATAAATATGTATACTCTGCAGAATTTCCTGAAGCTATTCTCACCACCTACTGTCTCTCAACTAGTTTAAACTTTAAAGTTTTGTGTTTCTTCCAGTTTTATTTTATTTTTATTCTTTTATTTCGAGGATAATGGAATAAGCACTTATGTGCTTTTTTACATCCAGTCCCCGTGTGTATGTGGTTTTGTAAATTGTCATCTATTCCCACTGGCACACAATGGCCTACTCTTAAGAAAAGCAGAACAGGATTTTAACGTGTGCACAAGATGTTCTGCGTGCCTTCGCACACAGGGCCTCAGTTTATAGTCTCATCCGAAGGACTTTTTGGGAGAGTGGAGTCTGCACTGTTAACTCCAGGGGAAAACATCCCCTTGAATGGGAATCGAACCCGGGTTGTTAGATTGCGAGCACAATGTTCTAACCACTAGGCTATCCCGTCCCCATTTGGCAGTCTTGTCCATTTCCATTCAAATAACTTGATTTATCACAACTCTCTGGAGTCTGCACAACTGTACACTTTACAGAGAAAGTCTTTTACAAATGTGATCCCTAACAACGACAAACAAACAGTACCAACAACGTAACTGATCACTTGGTTAATATGCCAAGTATGTGTACCATTTTAATGTTGCGAATAATGGCTATAGGTGCTGCAAGTTTTAAAATGGCTGACAAATAGTATACATGTATGTATGTATAGATGTATGCATGGGATTCCCATGCAATCACGCATGCCTGTACAAGTGTGCCAATATGCATGCACGCACACACACACACACACACAGAGTGTGGATAGACTTATTGAACAACAACAACACACACACACTCTCACTCACTGAAACAACACCACACACACCACACACACACACTCACTCACTCACTCACTCACTGAAACCACACACACACTCACTCACTGAATCAACCCACCCACACACCAACACAGTTGTGTTTGATTAATAAACTATCATCAGAAATCGATATGAGACAGCAGAATTTTCCCCTTTTTTGTCGCCGCCGCTGCCACCACCTCTACAGTGTGTTCACCGGGCATGCATTCCCCTGGCTCAATCGTTTATTGATCTCCCCTCACTCAGTTCTGCTGGCACCGTCCATTGTCGCCTCTGACAATAATATTCCCCCTTTGTGCTGCCGAGTATGTTGTGCCGTGTCCAACTGTCGGAAAGTGGAAGTGTTGAACCATGAGGTGTGACAGTGTGTGTGTGTGTGTGTAGTGTGTCTAGTATGTGTGTGTGGGTAGTGTGTGTGTGTGTGTGTAGTGTAGTGTGTGGGTTGTGTGTGGGTGGGTAGTGTGTGTGTGTATGTGTGTGTGTGTGTAGTGTGTGTGTGTGTGTGTGTAGTATGTGTGTAGTATGTGTGGTGTGGGTGTGTATAGTGTGTGTATGTGTAGATGTGTGTGTGTGTGGTATGTGTGTGTGTGTAGTATGTATGTGTGTGTAGCATGTGTGTGGGAGTGTGTGTGGTGAGTGTGTGTGGTGTGGGTGTGTAGTGTGGGTGTGTATAGTGTGTGTGTGTATGTGTGTGTGTGTTGGTGTGTGTAGTGTGTGTGTGTATGTGTGTGTGTGTGTAGTGCTGTGTACTGCAGTGTCTGTGTGAGAGAGAGAGAGACAAAGGAGAGACAAGAGACACAGAGAGAGAGAGAGAGAGAGGAGAGAGAGAGAGTGGTGGAGTGTGTAGTGTGTGTGTGTGTGTGTGTGTGTGTGTGTGTGTGTGTGTATGCACTGATCTCTGTTTCACAAAACAGAATGTCCAAAAGAAGAAGAAAAAACAAAACCCAAACCTGAATGAGTTACCTGTGAAGGAATTGTTTCCATGTATCTTTCACTATATTTTCACCTGACAAAAGACTATCCCCCTCTCCCTACCACCAGCATCACCCTTCCTGAGTGTTGGTGTTGATTATGATATTTAAAAAAACAACTCTAAGAAGTCAATGCTAAAATCCCAACTATTTTCACACACACATATGCACACACATACTCACACACACACGCACACACATACCAAAATATCCTCTTTGTGTCACTAAATATGCCAATAGCCATGTTCACCTGTTAGAAAGCACAAATACCGAATTGTGTGTATGTGTGTGCGTGCATGTGTGCATGCATGTGTGTATGAATGGGGCACTGTAGGAATCCCCATATTTATTATCATAATAGCCTCTCTTAAAAAAAACAACAACAACAAAACATATCTGCCAATTTTCCCATAAAGTTTCCCACTTGTTCTACAACTTGTTCTACATTTACCCGCATGCTCAATGATTCAGATTGGGTATCAGAAGCATCAGTAATTTCTGGTTGCCTGCCTGCCTGCCTTTGTGATGAAACTCTCTCTCTCTGTTACCTTTGTGATGAATCTCTCTCTCGCTCTCTCTGTTACCTTTGTGATGAATGTCTCTCTTTCTCTCGCTCTCTCTGTTACCTTTGTGATGAATGTCTTCTCTCTCTCTCTCTCTCTCTGGCTCTCTCTGTTACCTTTGTGATGAATGTCTCTCTCTCTCTCTGTGTTACCTTTGTGATGAAACTCTCTCTCTCGCTCTCTCTGTTACCTTTGTGATGAATGTCTCTCTCTCTCTCTCTCTGTAACCTTTGTGATGACACTCTCTCTCTCTCTCCCGCTCTCTCTGTTACCTTTGTGACGAAAGTCTCTCTCTCTCGCTCTCTCTGTTACCTTTGTGATGAAACTCTCTCTCGCTCTCTCTGTTACCTTTGTGATGAAACTCTCTCTCTCTCTCTCTCGCTCTCTTTGTTACCTTTGTGACGAAAGATCTCTCTCTCTCTGGCTCTCTCTGTTACCTTTGTGATGAAACTCTCTCTCGCTCTCTGTGTTACCTTTGTGATGAAACTCTCTCGCTCTGTTACCTTTGTGACAAAAGTTTCTCTCTCTCTCTCGCTCTCTCTGTTACCTTTTGAGTTCTGAGTTCTGTTACCTTTGTGATGAAACTCTCTCTCTCTCTCTGTGCACTCACACTACCTCAGTCTTACGATCTAACCACTCTATTGCTCAACTCCTTGTTCACTGATTGATAAGCATACTACATTGTATTACACTTTTCCACTGCATCATCCAGTTTCACTTTGACCAGAGAGGAACCAAAATGTGTGTGTATGCAATGCACATGTACTGCTCTCTCTAACAAAAATAGTGTGTCCAAAAGCAACACAAAAAACGGGGGAGGGGGGTTTAAGAAATGAACATACCCAGCATGCAATCTGTGACCCGGAGGATGGGCTCCGCCACGTTCAACTTGATCATGTAAGACATACTACATGAGCAATTCAGTGCTGTGTCCCAGTCTTCTCATTCATCATCGAACGCTCAGACAGCAACTGTTGTTGTCTTGTCATATGAGCAAAAAAGAATTCTTTCCATTTAATCTTACACTTAACTAAACCAAAACCAAACCTTTTCTTTCCCCTGTTTCGTGCAGTTTCACTTTGACGAGCGAGGACGAAAAATGCCGGGGAAAACCCCTTCCCCGTCCCCGCGGAAAAGCCGCACACCGTCACCAAAACAGAAAGGCGGGTCGCCGAAAAACACGCCGTCGCCTCACAGGAAATCCTCCCCCGGGGCAAAAAGGTCCCCGGGGCGAGTGGATAAATCCCCGTCCACAGGACGACGCTCCGGGTCCGGCAAAGGGAAGACACCCACGCCGGGCACCGGGGACGAATCTGCGCCAGCGTCGGCGTCGAAGAAGAAGAATGTGGTGATTAAGACGCCGGAGCTGACGGAGAGAGGGCTGAAGGTGCTGGACTACTCCGGCCAGGGGATGACCGTCATCCCTGCTTCTCTGCTTAGCAGTGAGTGTTGATTTTGATCTCTATGGGTTTTGTGTGTGTGCGTTTAAAAAAATAAATTTGTTTATATCGAGGATAATGGAATAAGCCATTATGTGCTTTTTTTTACATCTAGTCCCCGTGTGTATGTGGTTTTTGTAAATTCTGTCATCTGTTCCCACTGGCACACAATGGCCTACTCTTACGAAAAGCGGAACAGGATTTATCGTGTGCTCAAGATGTGCGTGCGTTCGCACACGGGGCCTCGGTTTATAGTCTCATCTGAAGGATTTTTGGGGAGAGTGGAGTCTGCACTGATGTTAACTCCAGGGGAAAATATCCCATGGAACGGAAATCGAACCCAGGTTGTCAGATTGCGAGTGCAATGTTCTAACCACTAGGCTATCCCGTCCCCCCATGTTTATTGTGTGTGTGTTGTGTTGTGCTGTGTGTGTGTGTGCGCGCGCATGTGTATGCATGCTTGTGTGTGTGCGTGCATACACGTGAGCATATGTGCGAGCACATACACGTTTGTTAGAACTTCGTATATATATCACACTTAGAAAATCCTTGCTTTCTTCAGTTAGATCGGGCATGCATGCGTGCGTGCGTGCGTGCATGTGTGTGTGTATGAAAGTGAGTATGCAAAAGTGAGTGTAAATGTGAATGTAAGTGTGTGTGTAAATGTGTATGTAAGTGTGAGTGTAAGTGTGACTGTAAATGTGACTGTGTGAATGAGAGAGTGTGTGTGAATGTGTGTGTGTGTAAGTGTGTTTGCGTTTGGTGTGCATGTGTGTGTGAGCGCATGTGTGTATGTTTGTGTGTCTGTAAGCATGTGTGCGTGTGCATGCAGCAGTATGCACATGTGTGTATGTTTGTGTTTTGCGTTTGTGCATGCATGCGTGGGTGCGTGTGTGTGTGTGCGCAAGTGTGTATGTTTCTGTGTGTGTAAGCATGTGTGCGTGTGCATGTAGCATGTGTGTGTGCGTACGCATGTGTATGTGTGTGTATGCACATCCATGCACACTGTTGTCCGTGTGCCTGTCTGACAGCCAAGGATGTGGGGGTGCTGGTCCTGGCCTCCAACAACCTGCGCTCCTGCCCCTGGAGGTGCGGCGCATGAAGTCCCTCATCAAGCTGGACATCAGCCGCAACGGCATCCGCTGCACACACCCCGGGGTCAGTCCACCCTCCCACCCCTCCCTCCCTCTGTCTCTGTGTGCTCTGCTTGACGACCATTCAGGGAGGAGACAGGCAGTTTAATGGCTTAACTAGATAACACAGAGGGATATATGTGTGTAAGGCAAGCGGGCAGCATGGGGGGTGGCGGTATGTCAGGTCAAAGACAAGCTGGATGGTCCGGTGTGTTCCATAATTATGAGTTCATATATATTTATATGCATGTAGACAGAACCAGAAACGAAAGCAGCTGGAATGACATGGGCCGAGCTGAAGAGGATCTCCCAAAACCGAGTTTGTTGGAGGGGTGTTGTTGCAGCCCTATGTTCCCCAAGGAACCAAGAGGCATAAGTCAAGTCAAGTCAAGACAGAACCAGTAACATTTCCATGCGGAGTAACGATCCATCCGTGCAAACTGGCAACATGGGGGAGGGAAGGCACAGGTTAGCCTGGTGGTGAGTGGTCTGAAGATGTGCTTTTCAGGCATGGCCCAGTTCTCCAAAGCAGGAATTTTTTTTGGCCCTGAAAATAACGATGGTCCTGACCCAATACTTCAGCCAGCCTTTCAGGTGATGCTATAAATCCAAGTTGTATGCACGTACAGGCATTTCACAGCATCTTGAGCTCATGTCTACAACTTGTCCATCTTTGAGGAGCAGACCAGTTATGGCCTAAGGTATGGACATCATGAATATACCCAGCATGCACCCAAGACTTCACTAGCACATTGGGTTACGCAGTGAGTGAACTATTGGCCATATAGTTTATAGAATATTCTTTCACTTCCTTATAAAAACCAATGAGAAAAAACAAAAACAAAACAAAACCCAACACATAGTGATCAAGACATGACCAGACCAAAACTGAAGTGATGAGTCAACAGACTCTGCCACTGCAAACATCAGCAAAATCATTTCCAGCACTCTTGTTTTCACCAGCTAGAAGCTATGCCTTTCAAAAAGTCTGACAGTCATGTTCATGAGCTGTACACTCCATCACCAATCATTTATGTCCTAAGACTTAGAAGACTCCACTATGGACTTAATAGCTGGGCAAATAAACCACACATATAGAATACAATGTTATGTTTTTTTCATTTTATCAAAGACTGTTTTCACAGCAAACTTTTATGTTCTCTGCAAGTCATCTAACCTTTCCGGCATCAACACAGGGGGTGACAACTGACCGCCGTCCGTCTGTTCACAGGACTTTTCAGGCATCCCCCAAGAACTGGACTCGCTGACGGACCTGGAGGAGCTCAAGATCTCGGAGTGCAACCTGCCCTACGTGCCGCCCACCATCTGGCGCATGAAGCAGCTCAGAGTGCTGGACCTCAGCCGCAACAAGATCAACATCCTGCCCCCTGAGGTGGGGCAGCTGGTGGAGCTGCGCCGCCTGAACCTGCAGCAGACCAACATCACCTCCCTGCCCCCGGAGATCGCCTACTGCCAGGAGCTGGAGGAGATCCTCCTGTGGGGCAACAGCATCGAGACGCTGCCCGACACCCTGCCCGAGATGCCCAAGCTGCGCGTGCTGGCCCTCAACTACCGCAGCTTCTGCGGGGTGGTGGACCCCTACATGGAGAACCTGCTCAAGAAGCGCCAGATCAACTCGGAGCACATCCCCGTGGTGGTGTTCGAGCTGCCCGCCCTGGAGGTGCTGGACCTGGAGTGCACCAAGCTGAACAACCTGCCCGACGTCTACAACATCGGCCTGAAGGAGTTCTACCTGTGCCGCAACTTCCTCCACACCATCCCTTCCACCATCTACAACCTCAGATACCTGCAGGTATGGGTCGTGTACCTACCACAGCTGTCAGTTCCCTTCCCCCCACTTTCAGTTACTCTCAGCCGCTGTCCATTCCATCCCAGCCCAGCCCAGCTGGTGCTAACGACAGCAGGGACTGAAGGGAGAGGCATGGGGGTAAAAGGAAGGGACATGTTAATATTTATGATTAGCATTGACCCTGGACCTGTGACTGAGTTCTGCTGGATTTGCCTGCTGTGATACAGCACAAATCCTCCTTCACACAACAGCAGCTCACTCACCCCCCTCCTTACTATATTAGCAGGTTCTGGACAAAATACATGCACGTTCACAGTATACAACTTCCCCCAAAAGCCTATACTGTGAAGGGCTTGAGAAAGCCATAGTTATTTGATGGGAGATAACCTCTACTACCAGCAATTACAGTGGAAACTAATTTTGGTTATTCATTTCAATACAAAAGCATTTGATATGTTGTAATCATTCATTGTTTAGACTAGATATTCAATTGTCAGTATTATGCGACATTATGCCTGAAAGAATTTTTCTCCATCTTGTAAAAATTTTTATCATTGTATCAGGCACTTATCACAAAAGAATTTGATTTTAAATAGCTCTTAAAAAATACTCCAAAATAACGTCATTGTTTTCTGTGGTTGTTTGGTTGGGTTTGTGTTTTTGTGTCGGGTTTTTTTTTGGGGGGTGGAGGTGAGATTTTTTTTTTTTTTTTTTCAAAATCATTGTTTTCACGGTTTCTGCTCATTCTCTCTTTTTTCAACGTTCTGAATGCTTTCCTTTTTATTTCTTCTCCTTTTATATTTTTCCACACCCTTGTTTTCATGTTCTTTTTCCGTTGTTATTGTTTCAATATCATAATGTGTGTGCAGGTTCTGGACATGTCCTTCAACCTGCTGGTCACTCTGCCCGAAGACATCGGTCGCCTGGTCAGCCTGAGGGTGCTGCGCCTCAACAACAACAGCTTCGAGCGCATCCCTCCCACGCTGGGGCAGCTGGAGAACCTGATGGAGCTCAACATGGCCAAGAACAGAATTCGTCGCCTGCCGCCAGAGATCCGAGGCCTGAAGGAGCTGAAAACGCTGATTGTGGAGGACAATGACCTGCAGTCACTGCCCGATGAAATCTGCGAGCTGACCAAGCTGGAAACGCTAGACGTGACCAAAAACTCCATTCGAATGCTGCCGCTCAAGTTGTACAAGCTAGTCAATCTGAAGGAAGCCCACGGTTTCCGCAAGCTGACCAAACACGGGCTCTGGCTGTATCAGAATCCTCTGGAGCAGCCTCCCCCAGAGATCTGGCGCACAGAAAAACCCGAGAACATCTACAACTACCTGAAGAAGCTGCTCATCATCAAGACCGAGAACCTCCAGCGCCAGAAGATCCTGGTGCTGGGCAACTCCCAGGCAGGGAAGACCAGCCTGGTGCGCGTGCTGGCTCAGGGCAAGTCCTCGCTGACCCAGGCCATGGTGGACAGAACACGCCTGCTGCAGCAGACGCCTTCCAAGACGGAGAACAACGTGGCCTTCATGCTCAACGACTTTGGCGGTCACGAAGCCTACCAGATGATGCACCACCTCTTCCTGGACAGGAAGGCTCTGGCCATGATTGTGTACGATGCCAACACCTTCAGGGAGGAAAAGTACCAGGAGACCATCGGCCACTGGCTGCAGATGCTGACCTCCTACACTCCTGGCGTGGTGGTCAAACTGGTCGGGACCAAGTGCGACACGCTGGAACACGAGGAAGGGGAAGAGGTCCCCAACCACTGCGACGTTGTCTGCCAGCTCGTCAAACGCCACATACAGGAAGACCGCAAGAAGCTGCAAGCCGAGCTGGAAGTTCTGGAGGAAGACCTCTCCAAGTTTGACAAATCCAAGGAGGGCCAAGAAGAGCTGAGCGAGGCACAGACCTCCATCCGGCAGATGCTGAACGCCAGAAAGGACCGCCTGAACGACATCCTGGCCTGTCCCCTGCGTATTCTGCCCACAGTGTCCTCGGTCAGCGCCACGGACAGTCTGGAAGGTATCCGTGAGCTGGTCAGTGAACTGGAACACCTGGCCATTGACCGCTCCCTCTTTCCCCATGCACAACGCAAAGTCCCTCAGCACTGGAACCGTCTGCTGGCCAATCTGAAGCTGCAGTCTGGATACTACCTGCTGTGGGACCACGTGGAACACACCGCCGCCTTGTTCGGCATCCACGACGAAGAGCTGAAGGAATGCATCCAGTACTTCTGCGACACCGGGGAAGTGCTGTGGTATCAGAACATTGACGGCCTGTCAGAAATCCTCTTCCACAGGCCTCGCGTGCTGGTGGACCTCCTCTCCTGCCTCTACCGCCATGACGTTCACCAGTTCCTCCAGTTTCCTGAAAACAAGGTCTTCTACAGCAAGGGGCGTCTGACCGAGGAGGGCTTCAACGTCAGCAGAGACCTGTTCCTGCAGTACGGGCAGATCTCCAGGCCTCTGCTCAACTGCCTGTGGTTCCACGAGAAGATGTCCCAGGACACCATCACCGACCTGCTGGAGCTGCTGCCCCTGCTGGACTTGTGCTACACCATCCCTGAACCTGACCTGCCCATCACGCCCCTGTACCAGCGCCCCCTTATGGTGCTGCCCTTCTACAACCGAGACACCGACTTGACCACTCTGGCGGAGGTGTGGCCAGAGGCCCCGCCCAGCAACGAGAAGTCGCTGCGGGTGATCTACCACTTCCCCATCATCTTCCCCTTCGGCGTCTTCCAGCAGATCTCCGCGGCCATCCAGGACATGGTGATGACCAGGATGGACTGGACCGACGTCATCTTCGCCACCACAGAGACGGAGAAGCTTCTGGTGTGGAAGAACATGAGCAAGGTGGACAACTCCGGCACGCTGATGCTGGCGGTGCGAGGCTCCGAGTTCTCCCTCATGCAGGCCCTGATGCAGGACATCATGGAACAGGTCACCGAGCTCCTCAAGCGCTTCCCTGGCCTCTACTGGAAAGTGGATGTTCAGGGCAGTAACATCGACTTCTTTCTGAAGGTCATGTAAGACCTGGCAATCCTGTCTACAAGACACTCCATTGTTTTGAAGTTTCTGTGAATCCACTCACGCCTGCTGCCTGGAGAGAGGATACTCAAAGGAGTGACACCAACTTCTTTTTAAACATTTTTATTTTATTTTAAAGACACTGACTTCTTTTAAAAAAGTTTGTGTTTCCAAGTGGGCCAATTCTCTCCCTTCTCTGATCAAAGCCTTGAGCTACCACTTCAAAAACACGCACATTTTACTAATTATATTTCAGAATCAAGCCAGGCCTATGATCTACTGGAGGAAAGAAAAGGATACTCGAAGGAATAACATGGATTTCTTTTCAAAGGTCTTGTGATTCCAGGTGGGCCAATCCTCTCCTCTCCCTGATCAAAACTACATACAACCTGTTCCATACCAACTGTGATCTGACTTCAACAAAACTCAGTGCATTTTATCATTTATGTCTGAATGACATACGCTGCTTTAAAGTTGTTGTGCTGTGTTAGTTTCTTCAACATATGAACAAGGGGAATTTCTGTGTGATGTGTTTTCAACAAAAAATACTGTGACAATCTCCAGGAACTTTATAATGAATATGGCCGAATCCCTTAGAGGAAGCCTCTTATTTCTATTGGATACAAATTTGATAACAAAGATCTGTACAAGCACACTGTGATAATCTATGCAAAGGAAGAGAAGAAAATGAACAACAAATGACTGATGCATTGTCTCATGTGATATGTTTTGAATAATAAATGTTGCTTTGGATTTGTTTAAAGGTCTACCCTGTGCTCATGTGACTGTGTACTTGGTTTTACCTATGGAATGAAGAGCATCAGACAAAACCAATACCATGATGCTGATACTCCCCCAACCCCACCCAATTAGCAGCAAAATCTTGTTGCAGGTATTTGGACATAAATCCAATACCACACTCAGACACACACATGTATGTATACACAGACAGAGACAAACACATCCTCTTACATATATGCTCTCTCTCAAACACACACAAATACACAGAGACAAAAAACACTCTGTTACATGTATGCTACCCTCCTCCCCCCCCCCCCCACCTCACACAAAAGACATAGCACACACCAAATATCTCTATCTCTCAGGATGACACAAATAGGAATGAGCTGCAATGGCAAAGGTTATCTGCTGACCAGCCAGAGCAAAATTGTGTGTGTGTGTGTCTGTGTGTGTGTGTGTGTGTGTAATCTGAAAGGCTGTATAACAAATGTGTGTACTTTTATACGCAGGAGTACATATGTATGTGCAAGCATGAATGCAGGGCATGCATGCATGTGTGTGTATGTCTGTGTGTGTGTCTATGTGTCTGTGTGAGTGAGTGTGCCTGGTGTGTCTGTGAGTGTGTGCTGTGTGAGTGTGTGTGGTGTGTGTATTCTGTGAGTGTCTCTGTGTGTCTGTGTGTGTGTGAGTGTCTGTATGTGTGCCTGCATACATCTGGTTGTGCATACATTCATTTGCAGGAGTACATGTACTTATGAATGCATATGTACATGTGCGCACGCACAAACACACACACAAAAGAAGAGGGAAACTTGTGTATGTTCAAAGTCTTTCTGATCCAAAGAAACAAAACTGTGTTTTGTGATGTTGTTGCTGTCAATGTACAATTTTGTGGCCGTTTGTTTTGAACCATAATACGATGATTCCCCCCCCCCAGGGGGAAACCAGCGGCCTATCTGTGTAAACAGCATCCCCACCTTCTGGAAATCCTGTGCCAGGAATTCCCTCTTTTCTATCCCTCCCTTTGTTTCAGCTTTTTTTCACCCATCACCTCCTTGTCTATTTTTTCCTTCTTTGGTCCATTCTCACTGCCTTTCATCCATAAAGACTTGAAAGATAACACTTCTCTCCCAACGCCAACAGTAAAAAGCGCATGGGCCTACCATTGATCCAGTGCTGCAAGCAACACATTTGTTTGTATTTGTAGCAGTTTGCTGTTCGAGCGTTTAGAATACAACATAAATTCATGATCGCATTTGATCAACTCTCAGCACATCAGTCAAGCAAATAGCAGTGCCATGCACACGTGATCAGTGGTGTGTGGTGTGGGACCTGTTTGTTGTGAGCGTTGTGTGTTGTAGAGGAGTCATGATGTTGTTTGAGTGTCACAAATGTTGAAATCTGTGATATGTTGTGTGTTGTTGTGTGCGCGCGCGTCAGCATGTGTTGTGTGTGAGTGTTTGAATGATTTGAGTGCAAGCGCTTTGATTTGTTTGCTTTGCAAGATTCAGCGCTCTAGAAATTCCCCATATTATTATTATTTAAACACATGCTGAGGGGCTGTCTTTGACACTAAAAAAAACCCCTGAAGAAATCGTGGCTGACTCAACTGTATCACAAGAGCTCTGGTACTGAATAAACACTGACCTACAGTAATTTCTCTTCGTTATCTGATAAAAACACATGTACACACATACATGCATGACAATGCGCGTACATTAAATCTACACGTAGAGTTAGACTGATATAGACACACATGCACTACACATACACATGTACATATCCATGGACACAGAAACATACACAACACACACAAGTGCACATGCGTGTGCGAATACAAACACACAGCCAGAGAGAAACATACACACTTCACACACACCAAACACACTACTACACACCAACACACTATATCCACACACCACACACATAATACAAACACACAATCAGAGAAACAAACACACACACACTACACACACCAAACACCATACACACTCAAACACAAAAACACACACACACATCCCACTCCACTTACCTGAGTATAAAACGCAAAAACTCGCAGCGACCGGACAGGAGAAAAGAAGAGGAAGGGCACGGGTATCTCGATCACGTAGGTACCCACAACGCCCAGACGCAAGAACCACTCCGGAAAGTGGTGCCAGTACCAAGCCAGGGGCGTGGGAATGCACTGAAAACAGGCACAGATACACCCTGCTGTACATCAGTCACCAGTGTTTCCACGCGAAAGAGACACTGCAGTGTTTCAGAGTGACTGTGACATGGCTGGACTTCTTCCCCCGAGGGGATGCCTATCAGTATAAATAGCATCCCCACATGCTGGAAATTCTGTGCTAGAAATTTCCTCTTTTCTATCCCTCTCTTTGTTTCTGCCTTGTTCCTTTTCTTCCTGTCACCTCCTTCTTCTTGTCTATTTTCTGCCTTCTTGGTCCATTCTCCTGCCTTTTTTCCAGGAAGAACTTAAAAGGTAACTATTCTCTCTTGTGCCGAAGTCGGATGCGCTGGGCCTGACTTGTCAGGCGCTTAATGGCAGCGTGACGCATTTTCGCTCATATAACAGACAACAATAGTTGCTGTCTGAGCGTTCGACGAAGAAGAAGACTGGACTTCTCCCTTTAACTCCTTGAGAAGTCTCAGGAGCACAGTACTGAAGTCTTCAGGCTGTGTGGCATGGGCAAGAGGAACCTGGCCGAGTCCATAGCAGGGTTGTGTATTTTTCTGTGTCCATGGATATGTACATGTTGTGTCTGTGTAGTATATGTGTATAGATCTACATGTGACGGGGCGGTAATAACATTACCTCCCATGCAATCAGAGCGACGCGTTTCTAAATCGGGACGTATAGCAGGGTGCACGCTGGGTTTGTTCGTATCACTCAACCCACCGGCCATAACTAGCCTAGCCTTCTATGAAAGGTGGATGAGATTTTGGGTATGACACAAGATGTTTTGCATGTGTTTGTGCGTGTACACACACACACACACACGGGCCTTGGTTTATAAATCATCTAACAGACCTTCCATGAGTGGAGTCAGCATTAACATTACCTCCAGGGAAAAGAATTCCCTCGAACAAATACTCAAGTAGAGGTAGGGTTTTTTTTGTTGTTGTTGGGTTTTTTTCTTCTTTTGTTCCTCAGCTAGAGCTCCAAGGTTCACCATTGGTGACATTTTGCGTACGCGACCGTTTTCCCCACTATGGAAGTAGCCACATTCCGACTTAGAGGATAAGCAGAGATTTGAACCTGCGCCACCAGTTCCTTCAGATCATGAGTGTGATGATCTATCCACTAGACTATTCTGCCCCCTGATATGTAATATGGAGTCATTTCAGGAACAGGGTGTTTCATGTCATGGGACATACGATATAGTGAGATATAGACGACACAATCTTTTATGTGTTATGTTATGCTCTACTATGACAGATAAGACTCTAGTTGAGTTTGCTTTCCCCCTGCGGATCTGTAAGATCATGGGTTCAAATACAAGCAGAACTGAAGTCAATTGCAGGAGGTGATTTTTACATTCTCCCAGGCCAACTTAAAGAGCAGTCCTACCAGCAGCTGTTTCATTCCTTTTGAGTGTATATTCCCATGCAGATGATCAACCATGCATGATAAAAAATCCCTTCAATCATATCAGCATTTGGTGGTATATGGAAAACCACAAACATACCCAGCATGCACCCAGTACCCGAAGTGGTATGGGCTCCACCAGATTCAACTCGTCTAGTCTAACACATTCAGAGCAGAATCCCAGTCACTCCTTAACCCTTTGCTGGGCACAGCAAAATCATTTGTTCACTTCCTGCTGGGCAAGCAAAATGGAGGTGGATGGCCTCTGAGTGGGTGGGTGTATTTAACATGCAATAACTCCACAATGGCTTAATGTATTGTAATGAAATAAAAACAGCAAAATGCAGAAATGAATAAAGAAACTGCTATTTGCTATTGTGTGTTGTTGTTATTTTTTTTAAAAAGAATTATAATGCATAAACACACAAGGTCATTGATCTGTTTGTATGTGTCACAGTTAGTGTTGCAATAGCTTTGGAATGCATGCATGGATTTTGATAAAATAAAAAGTAAAACATTCAGAAACAATTACAGAAGAAAAGTTTTCAACCTACTGTTGTGTTTTTAGTTTTTTTTATGAATGATGCACGAAAACATGAAACATTCCGACGGTCGCCATTTTGTTTGCCAACGATCGCCGACGATCGCGATGCATGTTAACTTTACAGTTCAAGCCGCTACCATAACAAAAGTCCCAAATAGCAATCAATTCACAAAATATATCAAGTTGTGAACCATTGCCAAACTCGAAATCCGCGATAATTTCCCCAATTCTATGAGCAGAATTCAAAACGCGCATCGGCTGAGTTAGATTTGACGATCGATTTACGTCTCGAACTTCGTTGTTGTCAAAGCCGGTCTTTCTCGCTTCAATCAACAAAGTCAGAAGCGCACACACTACTCAGATCGCTTACATCGATATTTGAGCCTGGATACACATCTCACAGCATCATATTTTCGGCATGAAAGCCATAAAAACGATCGTACATGTCGGATTCGAAGATAGCATCCATCTTGGGAAAAATTGCGATTTTTTTCTTCCAAAACTTGCCACAAACACATTCCAACCGCCGCCATTTGCAATGTACATGCGGAAGTCACGTGGGCAGTCTCGTTGCTTTTATTTTGACGAGATTTGAAGCGAGATTGGCGGGAATTTCGAATGTATGAACGCACTGAAGTGACGGTCACGACGCCGGCCGTTTTTGGCCGTTGTGCCCAAGGATAGGTTCGGACGTTTTGGGACGCTATGCCCAGCAAAGGGTTAAGGAGGTTGAATGAGAGTAGGCAGATGAAATCCTATAATACTGTATCTTATTGTGTTGTATCAAACTGTACAGTGACGGGGACAGGATAGCCTAGTGGTTAGAGCGCTGCGCTCGTGATCTGACGGCCTGTGATCGAGCCACCACCAGGGCACCCGTTCTAAGATATTTTTGCCCTGGAGTTAACATCAGTACTGGTTCCACTCCCCCTAAAGTCCTTCAGATGAAACTATAAACCGAGGTCCTGTGTGTGTAAGCATGCAGAACACCTTGCGCACACATTAAAAACCTGCTCTGCCTTCCAGAAGAGTTGCACATTTCATGCCGGTAAGAACTTATGACAAAATATTTCATTTAAATACGTATGCGCATTGCTGTCATGTCAGCATGAATTCAGAATGTGGCTATCTTACTGGTGGGCAAAAACAGTCACATTCTTTAAAAAAATCTCACCAATGGTGAACCTCACAGAACATACATGGATACACAAAAAATTGTATGTACAGCAGTGTAGTGTAGTATGGAGTAGTGTCATGCTGTGTCGTGTTTTCTAACATAGTATATCATGTACTGCAGGATATCAAATCTAAGCAATGTGAAAGCGATTTACGATTCTGCTTTCTTCTCTAGTTTGCACAAGAATGCTCCAAACCCTTCAATATTGAATGTTCTGTTAAAAAGAGATTTCCAGAAGACAAAAAACAAACTTTTGGACAATGTAAAGGTCCAAACCAAAAGAGCAAATGTGAAGACATAAATAGAAACAGACAGAAAGAGACAGACATACAGATAGAAGACAGACAGACAGACAGAAGACATACAGACAGGCCAGCAAGCAGACAGACAGACACACACAGAGTGACAGACAGAGAGGAAGAAAGTGGTTTTTAATTTAAAAAGTCAAACGAAACGTACAAAAGCATGCAAATAATCTAAAAATCACACATATGTAAACACACACACACACATACACATATTCTAACCACAGCTTACCTGAGATTCAAAATGAACAGACAGCGCTGAAAAATAACACCAAAAAAATCAAATTAAACGGTGGAAAAAAATACTGATGAAGCAAATACACAGGTTCGCATGTATACAAAAACGCATACCAAAATACTCAAATTATGTCTCAAGTGCATGACTGCAAGCAGACACCCACAACACACACAACACACAACATTGTGTGCCGGTGGGAACAGATGACAGAATTTATTTATCGATATGTTTGTTTTTACAAGATTCAGCACTATATAAATTCCATATATTATTATTATTATTAATTTACAAAACTACGTACACACAGGGACTAGATGTAAAAAAGCACATAAGTGCTTATTCCATTATCCTCAATATAAAAGAATAAAATAAATAAAACACACACATACACACAAACACACACAACATACACAACACACAATCACAACATCAACCTCCCATCTACCTCCGACAGACACACACACACACACACACACAGAGTCTAAAATTACTTTCTAGTGAACAGACATTAAAACGAACAAACACACACACACACAAAAACACAACACACAGCACACACACACCCACAAACAGATCCTCAGCTCTCCAACCCCCCCCCCCCCATCTCCCACATCCCCCTTTCCACCCATCTTCCAACCACCCTCACCTACCCCATCCCCCACACAACACCCACCCACCCAACACCCACCTGTCAACCCACACCCACCTGTCAACCCCCACCATGTGGGACACTGGCTGGTCAGTTTGACCACACCGGAGGCAAACATCAGACGGAACAGCAACCACCGCACCAACCACAGCATGACGTAGTCGTGCGGCCGTGTGGACCGCACGCGCAGGAACGGCAGCGTGAAGGGAGCGACCAACAGCGTCAGAAACCCTGCCTCCAGCAACAGAATGTCCCTGGGCAAAAAAGGTCGGGATAGAGAGAGAGAGAGAGATTTGGTCAGTGCGTGTTGGAGAATCTGTGGTGTAAGAGTTTGGTTTCCTTTTTTCGTGAAGTTCAGTTTTGTGTGTGTGTGTGTGGGGGAAGGGGGGGGGGGGGGGGGGGACTGCAGTGTGTGGTGTGTGTGTCTTCAATTTTACGTCTGTTCACTTAAAGTGATCGTAGTCGTGACTACGACTACGTCACACACACTGTGTGTGTGTGTGTGTGTGTGTGTATGTGTGTGTGTGTGAGTGAGTGAATGTGTGAGTGAGTGAGTGTGTGCGTGTGTGTGTGTGTGTGTGTGTGTGTGTGTGTGTGTGTTGTGTGAGTGAGTGAGTGAAATGAGTGTGTGAGTGAGTGTGTGCAAGTCTGTCTGTTTATGACATTATCAGAGATGCCTAGGGCTCTTGTAAAAAAAAAAAATCATTAATCACACTAAATATTCTTTCCTAATTCATGATCATTATTACTATTATCATTATTTCATCATTACAGTCACTAGTAGTGGCATCAAACAAACTGCTTACTATTTCAGTCATATGATAAATGCCCCAGACATCATTATCTTCACACTGATTCATACACTACACAGCACAGGCATCATCATCTTCACACTGATTCATACACTACACAGCACAGGCATCATCATCTGCACACTGATTCATACACTACACAGCACACAGACAGCATCATCTGCACACTGATTCATACACTACACAGCACAGACAGCATCATCTGCACACTGATTCATACACTACACAGCACAGACAGCATCATCTGCACACTGATTCATACACTACACAGCAAACATCATCTGCACACTGATTCACACACTACACAGCACAGACAGCATCATCTGCACACTGATTCATACACTACACAGCACAGACAACATCATCTGCACACTGATTCATACACTACACAGCACAGACAGCATCATCTGCACACTGATTCATACACTACACAGCAAACATCATCTGCACACTGATTCACACACTACACAGCACAGACATCATCATCTGCACACTGATTCACACACTACACAACACAGACAACATCATCTGCACACTGATTCATACACTACACAGCAAACATCATCTGCACGCTGATTCATACACTACACAGCACAGACATCATCATCTCTCCGCTGATTCATATAATAATTTCATTCTTTTTCTATCACTTGTTCACTCATCCACTCACCAAACACTGTTACAGCACCCCCCCCCCCCTCTCTCTCTCACTCACACACACAGAGCTTTAAACATACTTCTGTGACAGTGAATTACATAGAAAAGGAATAATATTCGTATTCTATTCTTGTAGTGATGGAACAGTTGCAGCAAGGTAACACAAGGGAAGCAACTTACCACTGAAACCACAAAAAGGTCTGCCCAACCTGCAAAAAAAGAACAAAAAGATATGAATTTTTTTGGTTTTAATCACAAAAAAATAACAACAAAAATCTATTCATCAATGTTTATATTGCCTAATAATGTGATATTAGCATATTGCCTAATAATGCGATATTACTTATTAGCAATCTTTCTTTACCATAAGGTTGATTTAATTAAGAAAATCACAAAACGATTAACATTTTACTGACAGCCCACCGTAACTTATTACTCTATAAATAACAAACATTAAACCATGGTGCATTTTGATCAAACATAATTACTCATCCTCTACAACTGACAACAATTTTTTTTTTTTTAACCAAAAAACAATACACCACTTTATGAAACAGTAACACCGAAAAAAATATCAATGCAAATAATTCCTCCAAAAACAAACCATAATAAATCAGTCCCCTTCACATCAATACAACAACAAAAACTCAGGGCACGAACCAATCCACAACAAAACGACGCCACACTGACCTGGTAGAGGGACAGATACAGCACCCACAAGAGGGTGAAGGAGATGAAGTCACGCCCCCTGTGGGAGATCATGCAGTAAAGGGAGAGCAGCATGCCGCAGAGACACAGGAAGTCCATGCCAGTCTGCACGTCCAGCCCCAGTCTGGGCGTCAGCTTCAGCAGGCTGGGCTCCTTCTGCAGGTCCTCCAGCGTCTGCGCTTCTGAAACAGTCGTTTGGTTGGGGGTCGGTTCTTTTTTTTTGTTTTGGTAAGGGTTCTTGTTGTGT
The DNA here is from genome assembly GCA_028751875.1 of Rapana venosa. Taxonomy (NCBI): domain Eukaryota; kingdom Metazoa; phylum Mollusca; class Gastropoda; order Neogastropoda; family Muricidae; genus Rapana; species Rapana venosa. The sequence goes on from CM054148.1 coordinate 8,568,908, forward strand.
ATTTCCCAGCTTAATTAACACTCTGGGGGTCATCCAGAATGTGCACTCTGACTCACTCAGCCCTGGATCACTGAGTTTGAATGCACACTGAAGAGAATTGCGCATGTTTTCACAATTTACATGTTTTTAAATATTTCTCGAGCAGAAGGCCCATAGAGCCGAGTTCCGGTTCTGTAGTAAGCGAACTGAGGGTTTCACCACCTGACAGGCCTAGTCTGTCGCAGAATTCCCCAGCAGAGCTTGACCACTTGTACACTGTGAGTGAGGAAAAATGAGTAAAGTTCTTTCAGGACACAACACGCCGATGGATCGAACCGCGCCTCTTCATCACATGACCGCCTAAACACTCGACCACGGTGCTCTGTATTTTTTAAAGAGGGGAAAAAATGTGAAATTGAAATATCTCTCTCTATCAACAAAGGCATGCACACACACACACATACATACATACACACACAGACACACTCAGTTACAAACACACTCACATACAAACAAACCAGAAAATCACCTGAAAAACAAACCAGCACTATACACGACGTTTTTTCTCTTTTGATTCTTGAACTACTAACGTTAACTGATCAGCACACAGATCTTACCTTTCTCCATGACAAGGCGTGCAGGCAACAGGCCATTGTCTCCGTAGAGTCCTGAAAAAGACAGGAAAATGTGAACATGAATTATTTGGTTTGCAGCCAGATAAAAGAACACATACTCTGCAGGCCTGTCCACTACACAAGGCGCTGTGCAAGAGGCCCTGACCTGACCCCACTCCTGTGGTCAAGAAGCTCTACAGTGACTTTGGAGGACCTGCAGTCTATTGCTGCCTTCATTGCAGCGACTGAGCAGTCCACCTGAGAAATGCAAAGAAGCTTCTGTCCCATCCACCTTACAGTATTTCAAACACTAAAATCCGTCTCTGTGTGTGTGTGTATGCAAACGTGCATTTAAGTGTGAGCATGTGTGTATGTGCATACTCATGCATGTGCGCACACATGCAAGCGTATGTGTGCACACATGCATGCATGCATTCATGCCTCTGTGTACTGAAGGGATGTCAAATCTGGCCCAAAGGTGTACTCTTTTCAGGCCTTTCTGTGGGCTCTCTCCTCCCTAACTCTCTGAAGAATCACTGGGGCACAGCAATTAATTTTTCAGCCTTTCAACCTTGTGGAACCCACTCCTCTCCAGTTAGTGGGGTATGTCTGTGTCATCCATTCCAATGGCCATAGCTGCCCTACTCTTCTATATGACAGGTGGATGGGGTTTAACTTTAAATGTAGTGCATGCAAGTTGTTTTGCATGCTTTTACACACGAGACCTTGATTTATAGTCTAATCCAAAAGTCTCACTTTCAAATATCATAGAATGCTTTCCTGTAAAATCTTTTCTTAGCATAAAAACGAACATGAATTAGAACTTACTCTACAATAAAGCATTCAGCTTGTAGTATAATGACCACACACACACACACGCACGCACACACACCTCATATCATACACACTGCTAACATAAACAAACTAGAGTAAATTGACAGAGGTGTCTACAGTACATTGCACCTGCATTAAATATAATATGACTCACCCTATGAACAGACAAACCAATAAAAAAAATTTTTAAAGGCAATATTTGCATTACTTTTAAAAGCAAACTGTGAATTACTCTAAAAGCTTCTGAGACACATTGTATACCACAGTGATCCAGAGATTTTATCAAGGTGTGAATTCACACAGTCTCTTGTACTGGCACAGACATACAGCCAGGCATATTAACAGGCATTACATACACAAGATATGACTTTCCCCTACCATCTGTACTTGTGCCTGTGCATGCATGTGCTTACACAACACACAAGCATGCATTCACACACATATGCACACAATAGTCAACAACTACTGTGTGTACGTGTGTGTGTGTGTGTGTGTGTGTGTGTGTGTGTGTATTTACATATAATATATTATATATATGTACATGTATCTATGTATGTATGTATACATGTATTGAATGTTGCCTGCATGTGCACATGTAAAATTTGCATGCGTGTGTGCAAGGTATGTGTGTGTAAGCGCCATTGCATGCATACGTACTTTGTGTACAAATTATGCATGCTACACACACCTGCATACAATGATACATGCATATGCCTTGCTCTGTGCATGATATGCTGTGAACCTGAGTGTGAGTCAGAGGTTGCTGACTGCCTATCAAATGTTATTTGACTGTTTTGTTTGGGGGGGGATGGGGGAGATTTTTTTTTTAGCTATGTCATTTGTTTTTAACTGTGATGACATTTTCTTCACTGGGCTAGGCCCGTTTATACTTCTGTACCTTGGCACTTTGGACTACTTCAAGGTATGCTCAGCAAGTGAAACAATATTATATGTTTCCACTTACTTTACATTTTACGTTCAAATACTCATACCTGCATACTCACGCGTACAGAAGTGCACACACACATGTATACATCACACATTTACACACACACACACTTGTGCACACATGCATGTGCACATGCACACACACACACAAAGTATGCATGCATGCATTCACACAAATGTGTTAAAACATGTCTTATACACTGATTACTCAAACACAATTATACACACATGTAATGTATGCACTGCATGCATACAAAAACACACACACATGTAAACACATGGTAATGCAAGTATACACACATGCACATGTGCAAGTATATATATATATATGCATGCATTCATATAATATATGCACACAAATACTCATGCACTATACAGGTCTGCGCACATGCGCATGCACACACACACAAAACAGAGAGAGAGAGAGAGAGAGAGAGAGAGAGAGAGAGAGAGAGAGAGAGAGAGAGAGAGAGAGGAGAGAGAGAGAGAGAGAGAGAACACAAACGGACAAACAACTTTGTTTAAAAACTGTACAGGTAAGTGTGTGTTATAACTGTGAAAATATCATTCAGCAGGGGGGGGGGGGGGGGGGGGGGGGGGGTAAGAGGTCTCTTAGGAGGCTGCCAGGATGTTATTGATCCACTAGGATACATCTGCTCAACAGCTGGTGTGCATACGAACCTGGATTACTAGTAAGACATACTGCTGTCTGGGGAGGAGGGGTTGTTGGGTTTTTTGCATTAATACTCAGCATTGACCAGACGCAAACCTGCTAACTAGACTGTCAAACCTGCCAGCTCAGATGTTAAGTGGCAGACAACAGCACAACTAGTTAAATAATTACTATTGACTATAAACAATGACAAAGAATGAAGGAGAGAAAGAGAGAGAGAGAGATGAGAGAGAGAGAGAGAGAGAGAGAGAAGAGAGAGAGAGAAGAGAGAGAGAGAGAGAGAGAGAGAGATTTTATTTCTTTTATTCGAGGATAATGGACTCATGTGCTTTTTTCATCCAGTCTCCGTGTGTATGCAGTTTTTGTAAATTTTGTCATCTATTCCCACCGGCACACATTGGCCTACTCTTCTGAAAAGTGGAACAGGTTTTAACGTGTGCGCAACATGTTCTGCGTGCGTTCGCACACAGGACTTCGGTTTATGGTCTCATCTGAAGGACTCTTAGGGAGAGTGGAGTCAGCACTGATGTTAACTCCAGAGGAGAAATCCTGAACAAGAATAAAACCCAGGTCAGCAGATCACGAATACATCACTGTAACCACTAGAGACAGACAGGCGGATAGACAGACACTGAGACAGACAGGCAGACAAACAGACAGAGAAACAGAAAAAGAGCCAAAGACAGAGATGTTTTAAAACTAAGAAAGACAAACGTATAGGCCAAGGAGAAACAGATACTGAAAATATGAGCCTGACACAATAAAGCAAGACACAAACTGACATAATGACAAAACATAAAACAAAAACTGAGACAAAGAAATTTATACTAAAAGATAGACAGGGAATGAGACTTAGACTGTTATAGAGAGACAGAGAATGGGAAAGAGGAAAATATATTTTAACCATTAAAAACCAAACAACAAAAAGAATTTTAAACAGAAACAGACAAACAGTGCCTAACAAGAAACAACAGAAAGTAAAACAAAGAAGAGAATGAGACCAAAAAACAAAAAATGAGAGAGGAATCCGAGCAAGAATGGAGAGGTGGAGTAAGAAAAAAAAAAGGGGGGTGGGGTGACAGGGGGAAGGGGGGGGGGGGGAATGAAGATTAGGACAAAGAGACAGAGGGTGAGACAATGACAGATAGAGACAGGCACATACATGTGCCATCACAAAGACAGATCATTGGTGGCCTGGGTAAAAGAATCCATATCCACTGAGATTTTGACAGACATGTACCATTTTTCTAGGTCACCAGTAAGGTATGGTATGATATTTAACTTTTAAGACAGAAGAAAAATAACACAGAGAGCTATCCTTTTGATAACCAATAAGCTGTTTAAATTCAAGACTAAAGCCAAAAAAAACAACCCCCCCCCCCCCCCCCCCCCCCCCCCCCCCCCCCCCCAAAAAAAAAGAGACAAAGAAACACAAAAAGCTAACAAAAAAACCCTCAACCAATAAGAACTGGCTACATTCTACAATTCACTTCTGAAAAATAATTCTACTACCATCATAATACAAGATAGATTAAATAAAAATGACACACAAACCAAAAAACATATATTTTCTTCTAAATATTAAAGTCCTGACTGGTTAGGTTTTATCTTCTCTTATCAAAATGAAAACCTAACTCCTCTGAGCTTAACTGTTCCAGGGAGCTTTAAGTTATGTTCAAATCATACAAAATTCTATACCTGAAGTCAGAATGCAGCTACCTTCATGGTGGATAAAAACAGTCGCATACACAAGATCTTACCATTACTGAACCTTAGAGCTTTAGCAGAAGAACTGACATCCCCCCCCCCCCCCCCCCCCCCCCCCCCCCCCCCCCCCCCCCCCCAATCTTACCACTTTATTTATTTATTTTATTGAACACTAAATGTGAATATCTTCTGATTTTAGAACCAATATCTTTTTTCACCTGCCTAAATACATGACACTTTGCAGATCTCCCTGCCCTGGTCTCATTGCAATCTCATCTTCAACTCTTCGTTTATTTCTCTGCCAAATCTTGTTAGCATGCAGATGTCAGGTGTATACATTTTAAAAAATGAAAATATCACTGGAGGAATGTGATAGTTTCCATGCCAGACTGCACTGACACTTGGTGACTTAGCACAATAATACAATGAATGTTGTCAGAAGGAAGCCCACACTGTTGCGTCTTGCTGGATCAGAACAGGCACTCCTGAGCTCCACTGAGGAAACCCAACAGAAGCACAGAGTCTTGTCTGGATGGTGGCCTGATGGTGGCTTAACAATTAACATGAATGTGGGTGCAGACAAAGGGAGAGTAACAGAATCAGCCTCCTGGCTCAGTATCATGGCTGGTTGGGCAGTTTGATACATCATGGAGAATGGTATTGGCAATAACCTGAATAAGGATGGGAATTGGAAAGTAAACAAAAAGAAAATAGGCTCCCTATCCCATCCCCTTCAAAGAAATCCCTTTACGTTTTGTGTCTAATTTTTTACTTGTTTTTATTTTTGGTTTTGGTTTTGATGGACATCTTTTTTTTTTCTTTTTTCTTTGTATACTCGCAGTATCAACGCATGAATCTTTTCGGCTTCTTTTATTAATTTATAAAACTTAGAACACCTCATCTCATCTGCTCCCATAACCCCCTCTGGGGTCATAGGGGCACTGCAGACTGCAGTGACAAACGTTGCACCAATTGGCTCCATTTACAGCGGTTTAGGGGCAAGTGTACCTTCAAGTTTAATGATCCTACCTACTTCCCACAAAGTATGTACATCTCTTTCCCTTATGAATCATACCTTTGTGCTTTCTTCCATATCAAAAACAGAACATTCATCAAGCGATACTACTATTCAACAGTAAATTGGCAATCTGTTCACCACTGTGCTACTTAACATGGTGTCGTCATGCCACAGCGAACTTAATTGTAGACCATGTGCGACAATTACTGAGTGACAAAGGTTTGATTCTTTTTAATGATAATGTGTATAGATCCAGATGCTCTGCAACTGCTGCCATGCAACAGGGAAAATACACACACAAACCAAAAGAAAAAACACACTAAGGAAACAAACTGTAATGGTGATGTAACTGTATCAACTTAGTTCTTAGTGCTTGTAATGGAAGTGCTGATGTTAACTACTTTTGTTGCCTCCTGCATTGTCATCACAGCTGTCAATGTTATAAATGGCCATCAGTGTCATTAGCGTTAATTTTCATCATTGCACCACTATGCTTTTTTCTGTATGATCTATGTTTTCTTTCCTAAATTTGACTTTATTTCCATTATTTAATTCTTTTTTTTTTATTATTATACTCTATAGATGACTAGATGTCAATGCATCATTTTCAACACTCTGATACTAATTTTTGTAAAACTGCTATTTATACCTGGTTTTGAGTTTTGGCTTTACTTTTTTGTTTGTTTTGTTTTTTTGTTTTGTTTGGGGGGGGGGGGGGGGGGGGGTTGGTTGGTTGTTTTTCTTTAAACTTTAATTTATTTTGATACTGCACTACTAAAAAAAATCATCTGTGACTGGAAACATGAAAACATGTACACAAACACTTGTACTATACATTCATACATGACAGGCAGGTTCACATGGCAGCTGAAGCACATCCACCAATACGTACACTCACATGTGCGCATACACACAGTATTTGTGTTTCATGTAGTACACTGTAAATCAATAAACGGACCACCAGAAAATCCATAGGTCATTCTAAAAGCCAGCAAGGTCAGCCCCAAAAGGAGCAGAGGACATTGCAATGTTAAGTAAATGCTATCAGTGACGTATCACTGCTGCTTACTCTCTAGGGCAACATCTGGAGCAGCCAGGAAGCTATCCCGGGATCTTCTTCTTCCTTTTTGGTCATGTTTCTCCCAGGGGAGGTTTGACATTGATGAGCCTTCTCCATCTCTCTCTGTTTTGAGCTTCCTCTTTATTTATGCCCCTTTCTCTAAGATCATCTGCAATACAGGTAGCCCAGGTTTTGCTAGGTCTTCCCTTTGGTTTCTTTCCATCCAGTACGAAGTTCATTGATCTTTTTATGATGTGGTGGTCTGCTTTCCGTTGAATGTGCCCAAACCAGCGCAGTCTATTGCTACTAGCTACAGACTTCAGATCATCAACTTTGCACATTCTCCATAGTTCTTTATTCGTGATCCTGTCTTCCTATTTGATCTTTGAGCTATCCCGGGACGATGTTCTAAAACTTTCCTCAGCTTAGGTAAAATGACATCTTACTTTATCAATACAGAAGACTGAGAAGTTGATGGTGGATCAGCTGCCATGGCACAGTGGTTAATAATCACTGGGTTTCTGGATGGAAGTTTGGGGGTTCAAATCCCATGACTTTTTTTTTTTATCAGACTCCAGCCAGCTCTTAACCTAGAGTGAGTTTGCTACAATGGGCTCATTGGGAAGACTGGACTCCACAGTTGTGCTTCACCCACATTACAGATCTGCGATTTTGCTCAAATTACTTGGCCAACAGTTCAACACAAACACTGCAGGAGTTCCTTTCTCTCAGACAGAGTTAACACTGGGATATCGTGATATGAAGCACAGAACACAGCCCTGTCTTAGTGTCTAGCAGTTTCAAAGCAGGTGCTCTTCAATAGCACCATCATTGTCAATGTCGTCATCATTAAATCATCATACTACAAAAGAAAATTGTCTCTAATTCTATTGTCCTGATTGTTCTGATATCATGGTGACCTCAGTTTCAGTTTCAAAAACATTTCTGTACCTGTGTTGGCATCAAAGTCTTTGGCCTGTTTTTTGTTGTTATTGTTGTTTTTTTTTAATTTCATCCAGCCTTTGGGACTGGAGGTCCATGGGAGATCACTGGAGGGACAGTGTGGTAGAAACTAAGAAAGAGTTAGATGGTATCCTACATAAGTTAGCTAAGAACAGGCATGACTGAACACCAGCAGAGTGACCCAGCAGTTGTGCAGAGCCCCTCTGGCCAGTTGCCCCATAGTAGCCTCACACACATAGATTTTCAGTGAACTTCTGACCCTGAGGATGCCACACAAGTTAGGCAAGTCTGGGATGCAGACTGAGAACACAAGGAGCAGCAACTGGTCAGGAAATCACAGAAGATGAGCAGCAAAGAGAGGAAAAAAGAAGTTGATGGTGGTGGGTGTGATTAAAAAAAAAAAAAAGACACCTGGAAGGTTCTGCATGCAGCCTCCTTACACTACACCTCCTTACACTACAGGAGTACAGCAATTAGCTAGTAACTGGGAAGAGGCTGCAAAGCATGGGGAGCTTAGGCCACAATGAGAGATGGTCAAGATGCCCACCTTCTCAGTTCTCTGACACATACTATATTAGTATATTGTACTGTGGGGACGAGAAAGCCTAGTGCCGTACTAGTGGTTAGAACACTGCGCTCGCAATCTGAAAACCCAGGTTCGATTCCCGTTCAAGGGGATATTTTCCCCTGGAGTTAACATCAGTGCAGACTCCACTCTCCCCAAAAGTCATTCGGATGAGACTATAAACTGAGGCCCCGTGTGCGAACACACGCAGAACATCTTTCGCACACATTTAAATCCTGTTCCGCTTTTCGTAAGAGTAGGCCATTGTGTGCCGGTGGGAACAGATGACAATTTACAAAACTGCATACACACGGGGACTGGATGTAAAAAAGCACATAAGTGTTTATTCCATTATCCTTGATATAAAAGAATAAAGTAAAAATTTTTTTTTTTTTTAAATATTGTATTGTGTTCTATATATATACCACTTACAGTCAGGGCAGATTTCTCTGCATGAAATTTGGCTGCTCTCCCCAGGGAGAGCACATTACTTTGAGAATCGCCATGTGTGTGTGTGTGTGTGTGTGTGTGTATGCAGTTGGGTGTATGTTATTGTTAACCACCATCTTCTGCTATATCATATATGTCACCAAGACCACAATTATTTAAAAACTTCTTGGGTGACTTGCCCATGTGCATTCCATCTGATTCATGGATGATGTCTAAACGACACCAGTGTGCACAGTGGTGTTTTTTTTTCTTTAAATGATTTTGTCATGAATCCACTTCTACCAGCACAAAATGACCTACTCTTCTGAAAGGCGAAACTGGTTTTTAACGTAGGCACAAGATGTTCTGCATCACAAATGGGACCTCAGTTTATAGTTTCGCCTGAAGGATTTTCGAAATACTGAAGTCAGTACTGATGTTAACTCCTGGGGGAATATCCTGTCAGGCTCGAATCTGGGCAATCTGATCAATAGCCCAACAGGATAGCCTAGTGGTCAGAACATTGCGCTCGCAATCTGACAACCCGGGTTCGATTCCCGTTCAAGGGGATATTTTTCCCTGGAGTTAACATCAGTGCAGACTCCACTCTTCCCATCCTTCGGATGAGACTATAAACCGAGGTCCCTTGTGCAAACACACGCAGAACATCTTGCGCACACGTTAAATCCTGTTCCGCTTTTCGTAAGAGTAGGCCATTGTGTGCCAGTGGGAACAGATGACAGAATTTACAAAACTGCATACACACGGGGACAGGATGTAAAAAAGCACATAAGTGCTTACTCCATTATCCTCGATATAAAAGAAAGAAATAAATAAATAAATGCTCTAACCACTAGGTTATCCCCCCTACCCCCCCCCCCACACTCACTCAACTTTAAGTTAAATTTCAAACACAAAATGTAGGGTGTTAAGACATAATTGAGAAAGAAAAAGAAAGAAAAAACTGCCTTGAGACACCAATCTATCAGTATAATAATAATAATAATAATATATGGAATTTATATAGCGCTGAATCTTGTAAAAAAACAAACAAACAATCAAAGCGCTTGCACTCAATCATTTACAGGCATGCAACTCTCCTTAAACATAATGAACAACATATTTCAAAACCATGCGCGCGCACGTATGCACGCATGGACGCACACACACCCGCACACACACACACACTCGGAACAACACTTAGAAGGTGAAAGATGCTGTTGAAAATTAGGGACAGATATTTGGGGGGAAAGTCTCAGGTAGGAAATAAGTGTGTTTTGAGGCTGGATTTGAAGGTATCAAGTGAAGGCTTTTGGCGAAGTGAAAGAGGGAGGTCATTCCAGGTGGATGGACCAGAAACAGAGAATGAGCGACGGCCAACAGTGGTTTGTTTGAATCTGGGTGTTCGAAAGCACAAAGTATCTGCGGCTGAACGAAGGGAACGGGATGGAGTGTACAGATGAAGATAGTTACAGAGATAAGAGGGTGCAGATTGGTTGAGACATTTGAAACAGAGGGTATTGATTTTATACTCCAGTCTTTGTGAGACAGGCAGCCAGTGAAGAGATCACAGAAGAGGAGTGATGTGTTCAGATTTTTTCTTTCTTAGGACCAGTCGAGCTGCAGAGTTTTGTATGCGTTGAAGAGAGTGGATAGATGATGCTGGTAGGCCAGCCAAAAGAGAATTACAGTAGTCTAAACATGAAAGAATGAGAGATGTGACAAGCTTGGAAGTTGCATCAGTGGACAGATACTTGCGAATCGCGCTTATGCGCCGTAATTGATAGTAGCAGGACTGGCAGGTCTGGGTGATGAATTTTTTCATAGAGAGTGTGTTGTCAAGAACTACTCCTAAATACTTCACAGAGTTGGACAAAGGAACTGACGTATTGCCGAATTCTATTGAAGTTTTTGCGATAGAGGAAAGTTTATGTTGGGTCCCTATGAGCATGGCTTCGGTTTTATCAGCGTTAAGTTGTAACTTGTTCTGAGTCATCCAGTTTTGAATGTCTTGAAGGCAGTAGGACATATTTGTCAGGAGGGAAGGCAAGTTTTCAACAGTATCACTGCACTGAAGCTGAGTATCATCGGCATAGAAATGATGATCAATATGGTGGTTGTTTATTATATGTGAGAGTGGAGCAGTGTAGAGAGTAAAGAGAACAGGGCCCAGGACTGATCCCTGCGGGACTCCACATTCCATTATGACAGGTTTTGAATGAATTTTGTTTACAATAACTTTCTGGAACCTGTCTGTGAGGTATGAAGTAAACCAGGTGAGGGCTGTGCCGTTAATACCAAACATATTTTGGAGGCGAGAAAGAATAGAGTGATCTATGGTATCAAAGGCTGCAGATAAGTCAAGAAGAGTGAGGAGGGAGATTTTTCCTGCATCAGAAGCAAGAAGAAGTGTATCTAAAGTGTGGACTAGGGTGGTTTCGGTGCTGTGGTTGGGGCGATAGGCAGATTGAAAAGTGGGAAGGAGATCATTGGAATGAAGGTGACTGTTGAGCTGTTTGAGAACGACTTTTTCTAGTACTTTAGAGACAAAGGGTAAGTTTGAGACAGGCCTATAATTCTTCAGAATGTTGGGATCGAGGTCGTGCTTTTTCAGTAGAGGTGTGACTATTGCTGTTTTAAGAGCTGATGGAAAATTTCCTGACACAAGAGATGAGTTTACTATTTTAGTGATAATAGGTACAAGTTGTGGAAGGCATTGTGAGAAAACAGGAGCAGGTATGGGATCAAGTATCACTGAATATTGAATATTCTTCCTGATGACAGTGTATATTATAAATATTTATAATGTAAATGGGTTCCAATTATGTAAATGGGTTCTATGACCTAATTATGCACTTGCTATACATCAAGACAAGGCTACCATGAAAAAAATCATCCTGTGGAATCAACAGGTAAATGAAGAATAAAAGGTATTAGGTTGTGTACCCCAACACATGCATGTGTCACAGAAAAATACGAACACAAAACCTATGTTACATTATTTCAAAATTTGTACTGTTTTGCTCTCATCCATAACATGCAAGGGGAGGGGTGGCACTGAATTTCATTCAAGCAGGCAGTAGACTGAACCATCCACTTAAAATTTGGTGAACACTAGTATGCTGATGCTGACCAATCAAAGCATGCTGATGATAAAATTAGATAGAAAGGTACTGCTGCACTCAATGAACTTGGTAAGGTACTACTGCACCTGATTCCACTCTTCCGAAAATCATTCAGGTGAGACTTTAAATCAGGTCCCATTTGCGATGCAGAACATCTTTCGAACGTTAAAAATGCATGCCTTCTAATGGAAGGCAAGTCCCAATCCACTTGTAAATTCTTTGACTACCAACCAAAAAGTAGGCAGTGTTGCCGAATGCTTGCTAAACTTAGTATATGCAGTTTAAGCTAAGTAGGCCTATCCTAAGTTACTGGATTGATATTAAATGTGTAGCCTAGTGTAGTAGTGATTTGTACTAGGCTAGTGCTTTGTGCAGTTTACTTATTCAACTTATCAAATCAAGTGTTGTTGCTCCCCAGTCAATTACCGCCAAAGCAAAACTCACCTGGTATCTGTACATAGAGCGATGAAAAAGCAAACAGATATATAATCGACATCAACCAAAGAAAAAGATCTTTGGTAAAAGCAATCCCGGCCATGCTTGTCTGAGATAATAGATACAGATGCAAGCTTCCTCCAGGGATGCAATGGAGTTTCTGCTTGGGGATGTACCGGCTAGCCGAGACTAAGTAGGTTAGTCCTGGTTCATTCCTAAAAACTACTCGATAAAAGTGTATGCTTTATAAAGCTTTCTAACCTTTTACGCAATATTTTGTTTATTAAAAAGAATATAATTAAATTACTATACGTAAAAAATTTCTTTTGTGAGTATGTGGATAGCATTTTCCTTTGTGCCTACTGAAATTTGTTTATCGATGATATCCTGTAGGCCTATAAGCCTATGATAGTAGGCAAGTAGGTGATATTTTGTCGTAATGTTTACATTCAATATAAAACAAATAATTTATGCATGAATTTGCTTGATCGTATAGTCTATGAATACAAAGCATGCATGTATGAGTGAGAAATAGGCTTGTGGATAGCATAGACTGTGTCGGATGGAGGGGGGGAAAAAATCGCTCCCACAGCCTAGGCCTTTCTGTCTCAAAGCTTTGGATTGGTCAAAAGATTGGCCATCAACAAATGGGGTTTAAGGTTCTAGCCTACAACTAGGAATTTTAAGCGGTCTGGTATGAACTGACAAGAGGGAAATAATAAATAGGCCTATTTAGGTGAAGCATTCATTCAGTAAATTAAAGGATGCCTACTGGTATGAACCGATAAGAGGGAAATGTAAGTATTCATTTACACGTGATAAACTATGATATGTAATGAGAAGATTCAGTACAGGTTGTCTGTGTTTTCTTTCCACTTTGTAAGAATTGATAGGACCTTGACGATCGCATGGTAGGAAAACAACAAATAAGTAAAACATTTGATCTAACAGCTCATTTTTTTTAAAAAACCCCACCTAATTGAGGAGGTAAAGACTCATAGGCAGATTCCAGTTGAGTAAGAGTACGTCTACCAGAATAAACATTTTTCTTATTGTTTTCCCAGGACCCCACGCTTGTGTCTTTTGAGATAATTATACATATATCATTATCAATGTGCCTGTCACAGTATCAGTATTGTAATTGCCCTTCATGGGATGATTAATTAAAGTGTTTTTGACTTTGACTTGAGTCTGGAACCTTGGGGGAAGGATGGAATAGGGCCTAGGCATACTACTGTGTACATCATCTATACATGTGATCAGATGATAACTAAGGGTGAAGGTGCAAGTCTGTGCAGACTAACCCATGAGAAGATTTTGACTCAATTTCCCACAAGTTCATCTGCAACTGCAATTTGTTTTGTTTGTTTTTGTTTCTCGGCTAGACTAGAGCTCCAAGGTTCACCAATGGGGGCAATGAATGTTTTAACCAATATGAAATATACTAGCTTTTTGTGTCTTTGAGATTTTTTATGTGTATCTGCCTGTCAGTATTGTTATTGCCCTTCATGGGATGATTAAAGTGTCTTTGACTTTGGTGAGATTTTGGGGATTAGACTGTTTTTGCTCACCATAGGTAGTCACATTCAGACTTCAGGTATGGACTGCACTTTGTAAACCAAGGTTCACTGTGCAAACACTTCCACTTTTTGTTGAAGAGTAGGTCAGCTATGGTCATGTGGAACAGAAGAGACAATATTTTTAGCCTGCAGTCAGTTAGCTGGAAAGAGAAGGCCTGTGCAGGTCAACTTGCCCTGAGTTGTGTGGAAAAATTTATTGCCAAACCAAAACAACTCCTCAAAGAAGCTACTGGAAAAGTTAAGACTGATCATAAACGGAGACCTGTCCACTTGCTGTCCAGTGTCCCATAATAGCTTGTGCATGTTTGAAACCCATTCTCATTTTTGGAAGAGTAGGCCAGTTGTGGCAGGTGGTATGGATGATATAAACATAATGTGTCTGCAGAGCAGTCAAGTTGAGCACCTTAACTGAGGCAGTACAGTATCCCCACCCAAGAAGACCAAAGAAGATAATTTATAAGACCATAATTAAAGACTATATTCATTTAACTTATCACCATTAAACAAAATTTTTAAAAAGCTGCAAAAATATCTTTCTATTAATAGTATGTCCAGAAAGTAGTACTAGAAAACTTTTCATACCGCCTGAGCATATATATTTAAAGGCTGTGTGTGTCATGCTTAGAGAATTTCTGTAAGAAATGGTTCATGTTAATACATCTTTCTGGAAATTTCATGCCAGTAATGATTTCGAACAATATTTAATTGATTTAATAAATATACAATACTGTATGTACTTCTGCTTTGATGTGACATGAAACACTGTTCTGTGTTCATATGGCAGAGATGATTTTTATGTTTCATTTTTAGAAAAGGGGGGGGGGGTTCTTGACTTTTTTTTTTAAAAGGTCTCATGGTTGACCTATGATAAACAGCAGTAGCAGTGCAGCAAAGCCAAAAGCAAGATGATCAGCTCCTCGCAGACGGCAGACCAGGAGGCCAGGTTTGGCCATCTTCTGCAACCCATTCGAGACCTGGCTAAAAACTGGGATGTCAACATTGCACACTACCTGGAAGAATACCTGGGAGATGTAAGTTTTCTACAGCTGCTGTTACTAACAGTAACACATCCGAATTTGAAGTTTAGTGTAACATTGTACATTATAAAGCAAAACAAGAAAAGATTTAAATGAAAAGGTTGAAAACTAATGTGTGTGCTCATTTTTGACAAAACAGATCAAATCATTTGAATAAACAAATTTTTAATGTAATTGAGGGGAGGAGGAAATACAGATTCTGAAATAGGGGAGGGGAGTTATTCTGAAATAACTTTTGCGTACTTTGTATGCTGGTTAGAATCATATATTTGACAAGGTCAGTCAAATCATTGCTCATTTCTGTGCCATGTTTAATTTTTTTTTTTCTTTTTTACATATGGAGAAAAAGGCTTTGAAGGGTTATATACCTTACAAAAAAATAAATAAATACTAGGAAGGTGTTGCTGTAAGGGGCAAGAGGCTTGTCATTTAATGATTTATAGATGAATAGAATTTGTTAAAACTGGATGAGTATGGGGGCTTGCTTTTTTTTTTTACATCAAAATTTTTTTTAATTCTTTCCCAAACAGAGACAATGATGCCTCATGAAAAAATGAAAATATATTGTAGAAAGAAGGAGAGAGAGAGGAGACATGACCTAAACCAGTGATTCCTAATAATAATAATAATAATAAATGAAATTTGTATAGCGCTATATCTTGCAAAGACAAATCAGAGCGCTTGCATTCAACATTCTTACAGAGTCATGCAGCCAATAACTATCAAAAGCTTTAACAAAATTCAAATGTACACACACACACACACACACACACACACACACACACACACACACACACACACACACACACACACACACACACACACACACACACACACACACAGGTTATAGGCTTTGGCAGGGTAATGGGATTTGGGCTGTTGAAGGCAGGGGCAGTTTTGAGGTGAAAGAGGGAAAAAGTTAGGTTTGAACAAATATGTCTTGAGGCTGGATTTATATGTGTCATATGTAGGCCTCTGTCGAAGAGAGAGAGGAAGGTTGTTCCAGATGGATGGACCAGAAATAAAGAGCGACGACCAAATGACCAGACGACTAATGCTACCCACTAGTTAACAGTATTTAGGTGACCAGAGGTACAGGGGAACAAACAGAAACTACAAAGTCTTAATTTGTTACTACCATATTTATTACATACATAAACTAAATAGGTATTCAAGGGTATGGATACGCTGGTCAACATAGTTGAATAATATTTAATATACTGTGTTCTTTTTCAGCTGGAGAAGGTGGTGGTTACATTTAACTGTGGTGAGACAACAATGAATTTTGCTGAAGCAGCTCTGTTGATTCAGGGCTCTGCTTGCGTCTACAGCAAGAAGGTGAGGTTTTAACTCGGTGGAGTCACAGTCTATTCATTTTCATATCTTTGCCTAGACTATGACGCACTATTTTGACCATATCTTTTTAAAATATATATTTCACTCTTAGATTGATAAAACTGAACATATTATTATAGCAAAGTAAAGATAAATTTCATATTTGTTAAGACTTTTGCCCCCATGGGGATGCCAGGGGCTTGTCAGTATAAATGGCATCCCCACTTTGGAAATTCTGTGCTAGGAATTCCCTCTTTTCTATCCCTCTCTTTTTTTCTGCCTTGTTCCTTTTCTTCTTGTCACCTACTGGTCTGTTTTCTGCTTTCTAGGTCCATTTTCTGCTATTTTTCCTGAAAGACTTAAAAGATCCTCTCCCATGCTGAAGTCTGATGCCCGACTTGTCAGGTGTTTAACAGCAGGGCAACACTTTTTCACTCATATGACAGACAACAATAGTTGCTGTCTGAGGGTTCAAAGAAGAAGTGCTTTTAGGATTTACAAAGATATTTCTCCATTTAGATAGGTATTTCCTTCTATTTATTTTTTTTTTGCCCTCAAGTAAATCACTGAATATTTTTAAAAATAAAAACAAACAATAAACTTTGGACGCACGCACAGTCTTACTACAAGATGTAAGTATACCATCGGGTACTCCACAAGAAAGAATCACATTGATTTCACACACAGTAATGTTTCTCTGGGCTCAGGAATCACTTTGAAGTAACATTTGCCAATACTGCCTCTTTCAGCATGTACATTTTCTTTATAGCCATTTTCATCATGAAAATTCATCAACGCACAGTGATGTTTTAAAAAAGGTCCAAAAGCATGCACACAACATTTGACAGTTAAAGAAAAGGAACTTATTTGAAAGGAGACTGATTCAGCTTACAGCACATGTAATTTCCCATGATTGTTTGATTTTTATTTTTTATGTGATTCTGAGGCCTAGTAAGTGTCATAGCCTGAGCTACGACACAATGTCAATGAGTTTAAAATGACATGGGTATAGTAGACTCATTTCAATATTAATAATAATACTAATGATGTCAGTGGACTCTCCTTGCCCTATTCATGAGTAACTTAAAGAGCTTTACATTTATAACAAAACGCAGCCATTCACCTAGACTGACTGAATCTGGTTTTTGCGTTACACTAGTTACAGGGAAAACAACAGAAAAACATCTGATGTGAATTAATGTAAGTGGTAATATGTTGAGCAGACATACTTTTCCCCTAAACATCATGGTTATGATTCACCTTATCTCCACTCATATGAAGATCAGATTCGGAGAAGAAAAAAGCACACCAAGGCAATGATTTGAACATATTTGTCATTTAGTGTTTTCAGTGATGCATTACACTTATTTTGGAAAGGATTTGTTCAAACTAGCAATTAATTGCTGTTGAGTTACCATGTGTGTATGTTTGGGGTATGTGTTTGCAGGTGGAGTACTTATATTCCTTGGCGTATGAAGTGCTGGAGATGGTTGTCAATAAAAAGTAAGTTCAGTGTCACAAACGGATTTTAATTTCTTCAAAAGTGGTGGAGTAGGAGACAGTAAAAAAATTTTCCATCTAAAATGATGATGAGGGAAGTTTTGTGTGTGTGTGAAGATGTGAATTTTAAGTATACATTTCTGCAGCAAATTTTATATTCAGCAGAGTTAATGTTTGGTTTTTTTTAATGATCAGCATAGTTTACTTTTTATTATTCAGATGGACTCTGAGTCTTGTGCACTTTATCTTTTGATTTGATTCCCATTTTATCAAAATGTTTGTCACAATTTTATGTAACACTGACAATTGTTACTGTTACTTGTAATGTGAGGCATTAGGTGTGGGGGGTCGCATGAAGTATTTTCTGTCAGTAATGGGTGGCACTGCTCTTGTGGCGATGGGCTTTCCACATGGAGAACAGCCCGAATTTCACGCTGATACATCTGCCATGACTTACAGGGGTATACAATACACAACAGTATAG
The DNA here is from genome assembly GCA_028751875.1 of Rapana venosa. Taxonomy (NCBI): domain Eukaryota; kingdom Metazoa; phylum Mollusca; class Gastropoda; order Neogastropoda; family Muricidae; genus Rapana; species Rapana venosa. Next base: position 8,587,194 of record CM054148.1, read on the forward strand.
TGGAATGTGTGGTGTGTCATCAGGAAACAGCAGAAAACATCATCCGTGGATGCTGAAGGCAACGATGCTGATGCAGAGTTCCCAGAAGCGGACAAAGAGCAGGTATGATTGGAGGAAAGGAATACAATAATTGTTTTTAAAATAAAATAAAAAAGAAGAAGAAGAAAAGAAAGAAAGAGAAAGAAACACAGAAATGAACAATTTACGAGAGATGAGTGGAGATAATTTGTTGTGAATCCTTTATGCTTGTAAATTCTCTCTCTCTCTCTCTCTCTCTCTCTCTCTCTCTCTCTCTCTCTCTCTCTCTCTCTCTCTCTCTCTCTCTCTCTCTCTCTCTCTCTCTCTTTATCAACGTTTTCAGGCAAAGACTGGTTGACTGCTGTTGGCAGCAGTGGAGTGGTAATATACAAAACAGCGAAAGATTTCAAATGTACAGACAGTTTATAGGCTCACACGATGTCAAACCTTATCTAAAGCTTGACATGGACATACATTTGAAAAGAATTATGTTTAAGTTTAGACTTGGTGTATCAGACATAAATGTTCATAAATTTAGATATATATAGAACATGATGACAATGACCTCAGGTTGCTATGCCCATTATGTAAGCAAACGGTGAAAGATGAAGTGCATTTTGTGCTGTGCTGTCCAGTATTAGAAGATGTAAGACAGAATTACATTCCGGTAAAGTATAGTAGAGAGCCTAATTTATTTAGATTCTGCCTACTCATGGCATCTAGTCACCCTGAGATTGTGCGCAGCCTTGCTTTATATTTGTGTAAAGCCTTTAGAATAAGAGATATTTTGGTTTCTTAAGTCATATTTTTGTAACTGATTTTTATTGTGGTGGTTGTGGTTATACAATAACATGTTGGGGTTTTTTGTGCTTCCTTATTTTTCTCACTAAAATACTAAGCAGCTCGGCAACCCCCCTTCATGTATGGGCCAATGGCCTTTTTGTGAATAAATAGTTCGAGTTCTCTCTCTCTCTCTCTCTCTCTCTCTCTCTCTCGCTCTCTCTCTCTCTCTCTCTCTCTCTCTCTCTCTCTCTCTCTCTCTGCTTTTGTGGACAAATGTGGTGAAACATGCTGAATGATCAATGCTCTTTATATCAGGAGAAACTGACACTTATGCCCACTTGATAAGCAAGAGACGGGACAGGATAGCCTGGAGGTTAGACTGATGCGCACTGTGCTTGTGATCTGTTGACCCGGGTTCAAATCTCATTCAAGATTTTTCCTCTGGAGTTAACATCAGCGCCAACTCCACTTCTCATAAAAGTCCTTTGGATGATTCTATAAACTGAGGTCCCGTGTGCAAATGCACGCAGAACATCTTGTTGCGCACATATTAAACCCGTCCCACTTTTCAGAAGAGTAGGCCATTGTGTGCTGATGGGAACGGATGACAATATTTACAAAACTGCATAGGCCTGGGGGCTGGATGTAAAAAAAAGCACATGAGTGCTTATTCTATTATCCTCAAAATAAAAGTTGTTTTTTTTACAAATGAATTAATAAAATAAAATAAAAATTTTAAAGAGAGACCAGCTATTTTTAACACTTTTGGCCACATCATGGACAAAGAAGAAAACAAAGACAGACTTTCTTTTCTTTTTTTCTCTCTTTTTCTCTTTTTTTATTTTTAATTAATAAAAGTCATGATTCTGTCTCTACATATTGTGTATAATTGCATGAATTCAAGAAAGAGAAGTTCCTGCACAGTGATGCCATAATCGTTTGATATTGAGAAAAAAGAATCCCCAAATTAATGGTATAACATTGTGTGGTTCTCCACCCAAAAGAAGGAACTTGTGTTCTTTCAAGGTATCACGTTACCAGTGTACGTTGTGGGCTGTCACTGTAAAGTGTGAAGTCATCTGTTCCGATTATGACAGTCATGTACGTGTGTCTTTGGGTTGTAGTTTCTCACTCTGGATGATACCAAAGGAGCAAGCGTGGATAAACCTCAGGATCGAGAGGACCCAGATAAGGTACAGAGCCCTTGGGGTTTGGTGTGGTGTGTTCGCGCGTGTGTGTGTATATGTGTATGTGTCATTGTTATACTTTGTGTAGAAGTTTATCTATTTTTGTGTGAGGGTGTATTTATGTTATTCTGTATGTGTGTGTGTGTATAGATCTATGTGTGTAGATAGGTAATGTTTTATAAGGAGGGAGGAGGACACTTGCTGACAATAAAAGCAAACAATGGTCTAGAAAAAGTTAACTCCCTTCCGTTTAGTCAACAGGCATGACTAGATAGAATATGTTTTGGAAAAAAAAAAGAAATTTGATGTGAATTTTACTAAGATTTTACCATAGACACTTACCAGTGTAGCTCAGCAATGTTCTCTCGTGGTTTTGGGGGGGGGGGGGGGGGGGGGTTGGGTTTGGTTTTTTTCTCTTTTCATTTGTATTAATTTTTTGTTTGGTTTTGGTGTCTAGGAATGCCATGTTCAGCCACAGACTCCTATAAACCTGGTTGCTCAGGAAGACGGGGAAAAGGGAGCTGCAGAAATAAACAGGTGAGTCTCTCTTGTCCACAGAGTCTGAGAACAAACAGAATTTGCTTTATGGAATTAAACCTGATCTTTACCTTTTTATTACAAAGCCTTGACTACAAACTCTTTGGTACCTCAAAAGCATAAAAAATTCATGTGGGTTACAAGCAAGCATAGCTAAAAACATAGCTAAAAACAATCAGCAGGTAAACATAAGTGCCCATCATTATCAGAGACCCAGGCAACTATTTCCCACACCTTAAAAAAAATATTTGTAGTCAGCATATGGAAAATCATGCATAAAAACATACACACATGCATGCTCACACACACACACACACATGAGCACACATGCACAAGAGTTATGGTGTTATACATGGGTAATTTTCCTTCTGTTTTCAATGGAATTCCATATTGGCGATTTTCAGATTAAAATTTATTTTTTTTAAAGATAATTGAACCTTGTTGATCATGACCAAAATGACAACCTGTGACCAAACACCACTTTGAAAATCAAAGCATGTCTATCAAAAGTATTCTCTTTAATGATGACAATAAACAAAAAGCTACGTTTTGTGAGAAAAACTGAATAGATGACAGTTCAAATGCGTGGACGAAACGAACATGGAATAGCAGAAGACAGTGTCCAAGGGAAGTAATCATTAAAGTGGCACATGTGCAGCAAGTCTCAGGAAGTAAATCGGTCGCCCAGGATTTTTATCTGTCAGGGTTCTCAAAAGAACAAAGCGCGGCAAAAACTATGCAATAAATCCCATGTAACTGACAAAAGCAGAGCTCAGAGTCTTGATGAACAAAGTAGCAACAAACAAAATAAATGTTTTTGCTGCATGTGTGATGAAACACACTCGCCTGCAAGCTATGGTAGGCAGGAGTGGGAAGCTAAAACCAACTTTTAAGTACCAACGTGGTCCAACCAAGATTTGGCAATTTGTTTGGACTCGAGTTGCTATGAAAGAGATAAAGGGTAACAAAATTTGACCCAACTGGTGCCCAGTGCTTTGCTAAACGAAATTGTGTGCGGATTTTACGCTTATAAAAAATATTTTGATGAAGATGAGTGATCGTTGTACTTTGGTTTCCACATGTGTGGACATATCATCTCAAGTGCGGCACACTTTTGCTGACTTAAGCTGTAGATGTGGCATCCAACTTTATTAAGAGATAGTTATAAACTTCAGAATACATGTGGTTTCTTTACTAGGTAGCTTTTTCTAAATTAGGAATTTAATTTTTTTTTTTCTTAACTTGAAACAATTCGACCTAAAGTATAAACATAAGAGTCCTAGTTTGACAGTAACCCAGATGTTATGCCCAAAAGTATTGTGAGACCCTTGTCACTTTGAGAGACACCTGCAACACGCACTCACCTCAGATACATACTGAAACAAAATGTCACTGGCTTTTCTGTTAAGAAAGATTGTGATTGTTTTTGTTGAATATTTATTGTTGAATGTTTAATATCCAGGTCTCCAACCTACTTCTTTGGTTGTTTTTTTGTTGTTGTTGTTTTTGGGGGGAGTATATTTCTGATGTTTGACTTAACTGGCAGAAATGGTATAATGAGGTCGGGTTTATTATGGTGGTGTGGGGTTTTTTTTGGGGGGAGGGGGTTATTCCTGATGTTTTGACTTCGACTGGCAGAAATGGTATAAATGCGCAATGAATCATGTGGCTGGCATTGCCTATAGATAGGTACAAGCCATGCCAGAAAAAAAAAAGTATGTTCTTTCGAGCCAGAAGGCCCATAGAGCCGGAGCTTATCCCGGTTTCTGTAGCGTTAAGCGAACTGATGGCTTTTCACCACCCCTGTGACAGGACGCTAGTCTGTCGCCAGATACTTCCCCAGCAGAGCTGGTACCCACTTGTACACCTGGGTGGAGTGAGGAAAATAGGAGTAAAGTGTCTTTCCCAAGGGCACAACACCGAGCCGAGCGGGGATCGAACCCGCGACCTTTGGATCACGAGTTGACCGCTTAAACCACTCGACCACGGTGCCTCCTCATGCCAGAAAAAGGTGTCAGCTAACTATGGGTCATTGATCCTGCAACTTCAGTGTGTGTGTGTTGTCTGGGTGCTGCTGCTGCTGCTGCCTGCCACAGCCACAAGGGGGAGGTGATGGGCCACGTGTCGGACTTCCAGATGAACTGCAGCGGCCTCCAACCCCAGGGAGGGGTCTTCCTGGACTCCAGCCTCCTCCCTCTCCTCCACTCCCGCCTGCGTCTGCTGGCTTCGTCCACACCTTACCCCAGGAATGGTGAGCAGGCCACGGTCTGGTATCAGCGTGGGATGGGGTGGGGCGTTCACGGTTTGTTTGCTTACACCTGCGTGAATCTGCTGTAGTAGACATACGGTTGTACCAACAAACTTCAGCTTGGTTAAACACATGTTCACACAAAAACACGCTCGCTGACATTCGCTTGTGGGCTCCCAAATTGAAACTGGCTTAAACGGAGTATTTTCGTGTTCATGGGTATTTGTGCGTGTATATACACACATATTAGCATGTGTGTCCAAACATCCACATGAAAGTCAGAAAGCATGTATGGGTACATTCATGCTCGTACGCACACACACGCACACACACACATTTTATATAGTTACAAGCAAAAATTTACAGTTTAGAATACCAGTAAAACTTCATGAGTGAAATGGTTTCAAAATACATATAGGAAAAGTTATCTAGATACTATAATATATATACCTTCACCTCCCTCCCTACTTTTGATAAGTGAAAAGCTCCAAAACTGTTGAAAGCCAAAGACTAGGAGAAAGAGTCTCTTTAAATCCACTCAGCAGATACTTTGACTAACACACTATCCAGTGTGTTGGTCAGGCCTGGAATTTTGATCGTATGTATATAAATGTGTGTGCTTTTCTGAAGGTGTGGTCTGTGTGCATGATTGTGTGTATACATGTAAATGTGTGTGTGTGTCTGAAGGTCAAGTCAAGTCAAAAAGACTTTAATCATCCCATGAAGGGCAATTACAATACTGACAGGCACATTGGTACTCATCAAAATCTCAAAAGACACAAAAAAGCTACATTTCGTATTGGTTAAAGCATTCCAAAATGACTTCAAATAAAAATGTCACAACATACAGATATGATTGTGTGTATCATGTAAATGTGTGTGTTTGTCTGAAGGTGTGGTCTGTGTGCATGAATGTGTGTATACATGTAAATGTGTGTGTCTGAAGGTGTGGTCTGTGTGCATGATTGTGTGTATACATGTAAATGTGTGTCTGAAGGTGTGGTCTGTGTGCATGATTGTGTGTATACATGTAAATGTGTGTGTCTGAAGGTGTGGTCTGTGTGCATGATTGTGTGTATACATGTAAATGTGTGTGTCTGAAGGTGTGGTCTGTGTGCATGAATGTGTAAATGTGTTTGTCTGAAGGTGTGGTCTGTGTGCATGATATACATGTAAATGTGTTTGTCTGAAGGTGTGGTCTGTGTGCATGAATGTGTGTATACATGTAAATGTGTTTGTCTGAAGGTGTGGTCTGTGTATATGATTGTGTGTATACATGTAAATGTGTTTGTCTGAAGGTGTGGTCTGTGTGCATGATTGTGTGTATACATGTAAATGTGTGTGTCTCTGAAAGTGTGGTCTGTGTGCATGAATGTGTAAATGTGTGTGTTTGAAGGTGTGGTCTGTGTGCATGAATGTGTAAATGTGTTTGTCTGAAGGTGTGGTCTGTGTGCATGATATACATGTAAATGTGTGTGTCTGAAGGTGTGGTCTGTGTGCATGAATGTGTGTATACATGTAAATGTGTTTGTCTGAAGGTGTGGTCTGTGTATATGATTGTGTGTATACATGTAAATGTGTTTGTCTGAAGGTGTGGTCTGTGTGCATGAATGTGTGTATACATGTAAATGTGTGTGTCTCTGAAGGTGTGGTCTGTGTACATGAATGTGTGTATACATGTAAATGTGTACGTGTCTGAAGGTGTGGTCTGTGTGCATGAATGTGTGTATACATGTAAATGTGTACGTGTCTGAAGGTGTGGTCTGTGTGCATGAATGTGTGTATACATGTAAATGTGTACGTGTCTGAAGGTGTGGTCTGTGTGCATGATTGTGTGTATACATGTAAATGTGTTTGTCTGAAGGTGTGGTCTGTGTACATGAATGTGTGTATACATGTAAATGTGTTTGTCTGAAGGTGTGGTCTGTGTACATGATTGTGTGTATACATGTAAATGTGTATGTGTTTGAAGGTGTGGTCTGTGTGCCCAAATGTGGTTTCAAGGTAATGTAGTGCACAATTTGTCCATGAACAGAGAGACACCCTCTGGAGAAGTCTGCACTGGAGGAGCCCATGAGGATGGACCTGGAGTCTGCTACCCCTATGACTGATGTTTTCAGTGAGGCCTTCTGTGTCTGTAGCTCTCTTTCAGTTATGCTGTTTTTGCTCTCCTTTTGGTGGCAGTTCTTTGTCTGTTCTTTATAGTCTTCCTTACAGCCATTATTCACAGTTGATGTATATATGCTGCTCTTTTTTAAAAATCTAGGACTTAATTCCAGTAACAGTCTATGTGCTGTGGCCAATGCATCACGAAACATGAAATCAGCACCTCAATTCTCAGTCATAATCAAGAAGGGGAAAAAAGCCTCTTCCTTTTTCGTTTATATTTACTCTTCATACACCACTGAGGAATTGTTTACTGATGATGTAAATCTAAGCAAAAGCCTTTGACTGGCTCCTAAATCTAAGTAGCAACAGATGATTGGTTCTCACATGTGTAACTTTTTTCAAAATGGTATACATCGTCTTTGTTGATGGAATGGATGCAATTTGATTGAACCGATGCTGCAGTTGTTTTGGAACATTTTGATGGGAGGATTTGGACTGAAAATCGTGACAAACACTGCAACATTTTAGAAAGAATTTTAGAACACTCCACCCTTTGGCAAACAGTGTAAGAAGCAGACCAGGAAACCAGTACCAGCATTAAATGAAACTGCGTACTTTAGTCCAATATGCAAATGAATGAACATACCATTTTGTGCATAACCCACCCTTGGGGCTATAAACAACAGGATTGGATTGGATTGGACCCATCATATATTATGGAAGAGTAGGCCAGCTAAGGCTGGTGCTATGGATGACTCGAGCATACCCAGCATGCGATTTGCAATCCGGAGAAGAACAGGCTCTGTCAGGTCCATCTTGACAAACTTCTGGAAAGTGTCAGTACAGTGTTCGTTGACATCCTCAAGGGAGTTATGAGAGAAGCCAAGTGACCTCTCACATCTCAAAGCTTAGGATGAGCCATGTTGCAGAACTGTCGTTGCCTGTGCTCTTACTGCTGACTGCTTCTCATACTTTGCCTGTTGTTGTTTGTGTGCCTCTGCTTTGGGGGCCACATGAAAATCCTTTTATCTATGTTACACAGACTTTCTTTCATGGCATCTGAGAGAGACAGCTATCACATTTACAGATGCTTGTAAAAGATGTTTTCTGTCTATATGCCTGAGGGTGATTGGGTGTGTGTGTGTGTTTGAGAGAGAGAGAGAGAGATGGTAAAATATACAGCATGAGGTAATCGAATGCGTTGATATGTGTTACAGTGGACGATGGGGGAGATGACGGGGCAGTTGAACCTCTGGAAGGTCCTGTACCTGAAAATAACCAACAGGTAAGAAAATGAAGAAACCAGTTTCCCAGCTTAGCTTACGATCTTCTGCTTCTTCTTCACTGTTTTCTTTGTTTCCCCTCCTTCTCTTCTTCTTTTTTCTTGTTTCTCAGCTAAAACTCTTCGTTTTACAGTCAGTGAGAATTTATGCAATTCCTCTCCCCACAATGAAGATCACCACAAATATGGCTCGGGGAATGGTGTCCGAACATGAAACCAGTATGAATATTATATGCCTTTTTCTATAGGTTTTTTTTTGTCACAAACTTTGAATTCACTGCAGTAAGTTTAAAAGAGCTCTGCTTCTTATTTAGATCCTCCGTGTCTGAGATTAGAGACAGGATGAAAAAAGCCAAGCACTGGCACTGTTTTCATCCTGTGCAGACATGTCAGGCTTGCTCCCTTCCCTGGCTGTGTCGGCTGCAGAGAAGTGGGCTGCTGCCCCTGTGGGTGTGAATGAACCCACTGGGTGTGGTTTTGTTGTATGACAAGACTGCAGTGAGGAGTGTGGAAACAGCAGCTCTAGGACAGCATCAGAGATGAGGCAGTTGTTGGGTTTTTTAAAGGGGAAAAAAGCGGCATTTATAAATGATTTTATTGCCTTCGCTGTTGTTAGGGAGTTGTACACTTCAGTGCCTTTGGGATGTGCACATTAAAATGTTTGTTTATATGTACAGATATTATTAAACGATGATGTATTTATATGGGGTTGTTTCCTGACAGGAGGAAGCGTTGCCAAGATGTTCGGAGAGAAAGAAAGTGCAGTTTGCCGTCCCCAACCCCAAACCAGTAAGTAGTCTGTTTCCCTGCATCTGATTTTGTGACCCAAATGTTGAATAGGTTGGCACTTTAAAATTAAAAAACAACAACTTATTTTCTGTTTAACAGGCAGAATCTTTCCAGCTGTACGATCCTGTTCCGCACTTTGACTAGGCACAATGTTGTAGGATGTATTTTGTCTTTACTTATGCATCTGCTTGGGGGGGGGGACAAGTCATATCAGGAAAGGCTGTTTATGTTTGGGGGGGGGGGGGGGGGGGGGGGGGACAAGTCATATCAGGAAAGGCTGTTTATGTTTGGGGGGGGGGGGGGGGGGGGGGGGGGTGTTGTTCCTCATTTTGTGGGTATGTTGATTGTAAAGATCTTTCATCTACACATGTATAAACAGATATACAAGTAGTAGTGACCTATGATGGTCCAGGTCAGGCTTATTTTCAGTTTCCTCACAATGAAGTGGAATCATCTGATCCTTCAACTTCAAATAGAGACTGCATGTCTTTACACTTTATACCTATGTTGAAGTAACCAGAGGATTTTCCTAGTCCGCACTTTCCCGTCATTCGTTTCACTTCTCCTTTGACACAACACAGCGCACTGAGACCTCACGGCCGATATGTCCCTGTTTGGTTATGCCCTCACGGAGCGTGATGAAGCTTTGAGTGCGGTATTCCAGCCCTGACTGCTGTTTGACTCCTCAGGTGGTGGACCACTGGGCCCTGTTAGACCCCTACAGCCAGGGGAAGCTGGTGGAGAAGCCGCTGAAGATGGGGCAGACCTTCAGGCTGCCGGCCGGCCTGCTGCACACCACTGCCAAGGGCAAGAAGCGCCGACGACCCGCCAAGGAGAAGGCGGCCGCCCCAGACATGCCCATCTCGGAGTTTGTGCACAGGAGAGGTGGGTCGGAATGTGGCAGCGTCCTTGTCAAGAGTCAGAGCGAATCAGAGTGTTTCACTCGCTCCCTTTTTAGTCTGTCGGAGAGTTTCGGTCACTTTGTAGTGAGGTGGTGTTGGGTCTGTTTTGTGTGTGTGTCAGATGGTTTGGTGGGTCTGTCAGCTTTACCCTCAGATGGTTTGGTTGGTCTGTCAGCTTTACCCACAGATGGTTTCAGAGCTTTACCCACAGATGGTTTCAGAGCTTTACCCTCAGACGGTATCAGGGCTTTACCCTCAGACGGTATCAGGGCTTTACCCTCAGACGGTATCAGAACTTTACCCACAGATGGTTTCAGAGCTTTACCCTCAGATGGTTTCAGAGCTTTACCCTCAGACGGTATCAGAACTTTACCCTCAGATGGTTTCAGAGCTTTACCCTCAGATGGTTTCAGTCTTTTTGTCAGATGGTTTCACTCAGGTTCAGTCTGGGTTTTTTTCAGTAACTTTTGCAGAATGTTTAGAATTGTCAGATTTTCTGTTACTTTATCAGAGTTTTGTTGTTGTTGGATTATTTCAGTTGCTTGCTTTCTAGCTTGGTCAGATGGTTCCAGGGGATGGGGGCCAGCTTGTTGTCAGGCTCTTTGTCAGATTGCCAAAGACTTAGGCAAGCGCATTAGCAGACCTTTCACCACTCTTTTATCAAGTTTTTTGGTTTGTTTTTTTGTTTGGTTGGTTGGGAATTTTTGTTGGGTTTTTGTTTCTAAGTTAACCAAGTTCTTTTTTTCTCTACAAGAATTGTTAAATCTTTTTCATTCAAGTGCAATTTTTGTTCAAAATTTTGGATCTTGTTTTCCAGCTTTATTTCATTAATATTCCTGTCTATTTTTAAAGTTGATCTGAAAATGATAATTGAATTTAGTCATAAGGTGTTTTGTCTTCAACATCTTGATCATACGGAAGTTGTGCATACGCCTCTTTACTCTTTCAATCGTATCAACTTGTTCAACATAGTCTTTATCGTTAAATAAGGAGGAGTTAAATGTCCTGAAACCTTTTTTTTTTCCTTTTTTTTTTGGTAGCAATATTAATGTTTTCATTGAATGATCACTCCTGTATCCAAACTTTCCTCTTTTTTTTTTTTTTTGGTAGCAATATTAATGTTTTCATTGAATGATCACTCCTGTATCCAAACAGGATTTCTGAATCTTTCACTTTGTTAATAAGAGTGTCCAATTCTAGAACAACATCCAGTCGGCTTTGCTGTAATGGGGTTGATCTTCTCCATATGTACTTGGTTATTTCCTGGTTTAGCATTCTCCAGATATCGACCAGTTCAAGTTTGGACATCATTCCTAGAACTGTTTCTTGTGATTTAACATTGTTGATATGTTTATAATAATAATAATCATCATCATAATCATCATCAGGGTTTGGGTTTAGAGTCAAATTCCAGTTCCCTGCCATTATCATGTGAGGAATTTTTAAGTTCTTCAGTCTTTGCCTGTATATTTTGAAAAAAGTGGTTCATCTCTTATTTGGTCCATATATATCTACCATCACTGACTGTATTTCCATAGTATTTAACACTATAAATTCCCTGATTATCTTTAATTATTGTCTTAATTTTTAATTCAAAATTGTTTTTAAAGAGAATTACTACACCTCTTGATCTAGAGTTATTATCATATGCGAAAATACATTCATATCCCCATTCAGCGCTAATCTGACAGACTGTTTTTTGTGTGAAGTGAGTATCTTGCATTGGATATTTAGATTGTTCTTTTTGTCTTAGAAACTGGAAAACATCTTTCCATTTTTGGAAGTTTCCTAGGCCTTGGCAGATCATGGATGAGATAATTATATCAGCCATGCTCGTCTTGTGATTTTAACACTTTCTTTTCTTCTGCTTTTCTCCAAACGCTGTGTGCCAGCTGTCCTTCATAGCAGAATGTGCTCCACTGCTGTGTGTTTTCTCCATATAAAGAGACCAGAAATGTACTCAAACACTGTTGTACCAAAATGTCCATAAAAGTTCAGCAAAAATCCAGCAATCAAAGTTAAAAATTAAAAAAAAGAGAGAGAGAAAAACTTCCCCTCCCCTTCTCTGTTTTCTGTACCTCCATCTCTCTCACACACATACACAGGACATATTTTGTTTTGGGGGTAGGTTTTCGCTTTTCTGAGTGTGTGTGTTGGGAGGGGAGGTGTGTCTCTGAGCATAAACCAACAAAATATCATTTCAGAGGCGAATATGCTGGTTACACCTGCTGTCCTTGCATACATTCCTAGACCTGAGGGAAACAGATCACATACAAATGGATGTTGTGGTTTTTTCCTGTCCTTAATTAAAAGATGATCTGTTGTTATCAAAAAAGTTTTTCCTACAAAAAAAAGACAAAGTTTGTTGTTTTATGATAATTATTGTGTCTCATCATGTTAGTTTATATGTTGAGTTGGGTTTTGGTTTTGTTTTGTTTTTCTAGTATATTCTCACCGGCCCAAGTTCCCCAGGAACCGGCTGCTTGTCCCGACCTTCCCCGAGTTTGATGATTTGTATTGGAAGGAGTGCAAGAGGAGAGAGGAGCAGAAACGACAGAAACGGAGACAGCAGGTGAAGTGTTGGTGGTCTTTGGCTTTTGCTCTCTGTCTCACTCTCTTTCACCTGATTGCTTCTCTCTCTTGCCCTCCCTTTCCCTCTTCTCTCTTTTCCTCCCTCCTTTTTCCTCTCTCCTTCCCTCTCCCTTCCTCCCTCTCCCTTCCTCCCTCTCTCCCTCCCTCCCTGTCATCCTCCCTTCTTCCTTCTCTCTATCTAATGGGATGGCAATGCTCTTGTGGTGATGTGCTCTCCCCAGGGAGAGCAGCCCGAATTTCATGCAGAGAAATCTGCTGTGACTTAAAAGTTGTATGAAAATCTCCCACTCTCTCCCTCCCTCTCTCTCCCTCTCTCTCCCTCTCTCTCCCTCTCTCTTTCCCTCTCTCCCTCCCTCCCTCTCTCTCCCTCTCTCTCCCTCTCTCTTTCCCTCTCTCTCTCTCTTTTAACCAGATCCATGTAAGCAATGTGTTTTATTTTTCCTGTCGGCCGGACAGATGTTACAGGATGTGTATGAAGCAGAAGAGGAGGGGGAGGAGGCAGCGGCTGAAGAGGAGGAGGAGGCTGAGGTCAACTACTGGCCTGCTGCAACAGACAAACTGGCAGACAATGGTATTGTTCATCTGGTCACTTTTTTATCTCTTTGTTTTGTGTTGGCCATTATTTATTGGCAGCTTTACTTCTTCTTTTTGTTTGTTGTTTGTTTGGGGGGGGGATGTTCATACCTCAACTAGAGCTCCAAAGTTCACCGATGGTGAGATTTGGGGTATGTAACCATTGTTGCCCATCATGAAGGCAGCTGCATTCCAACTTCAGAGTTTTGATGGGTGCTTTATTTTTTGGTTCATACAAGAGACAACAATAGTTAGTTGCTGTCTGAGTGTTCAACAAAGAAGAATTTTTGCTTCTTTGTTAAAGTATCAAATTGCCCGGGTTTGTTTTGGTTAAGGAAGTTGTTGTTTATTTGTTTGTTTGTATTGGGGGGTAGGGGGGATGAGAATTGTGTCAAGACTATAAACTAAGGGAGACAAAATTGAACTTGCATCAATCACTGGTGGACGCTGTAGCGGAGTGGTTAAAACCGCTCCACTTCAATCCCATGGGTCCATGAAGTCGGGGGTTTGAATCTCGGCAGCATCTGGTGAATTTAGGGCAGGAATTTTTATGATCTCCCAGGTATACTTCAAGTGCAGACCTGCCCGTGCCTTAATTCCCTCCATGTATATAGTCATGCGGAAGATCAAATAGGCATGTTAAAGATCCCATAATTCATGTCAGTGTTTAGTGGGTTACGGACACTTGAACTTTCCCAGCATACATCCCTGAAGTCAAAATGCCGCTACCTTCACGGAGGGCAAAAATGGTCTCATACGCAAATCACACCATTGGTGAACCTCGAGAGTTTTAGCCAAGGAACCAAACAGTAATTTCCAATCACTGAACGAAAAGAAAATAGGATAGCATGTAGTCATGATAGAGTTCTGTTGATTGATCTCGTTTGTGTTTTCTTTCAGTCAGCTATTGTTGATTGAACTCATTTATTATTTATTTATATTTTTAAGTCACGGCAGATTTCTCTGCGTGAAATTCAGGCTGCTCTCCCTGGGGAGAGCGCATCGCCACAAGAGCAGCGCTACCCTTTTTTTTTTTTTTTTTTTTTCCCGGTCTGCAACTGTATTTCTTTCCCTATCAGAGTGACTTTTTTCCACAGAATTTTGCCAGGGACAACTCTCTTGTTGCCATGGGTTCTTTTATGTGCGCTAAATAATTATGTGTAACACACGGGACCTCGGTTTATCGTCTCACCCGAAAGACTAGCGCCCAGACCACCTCTCATGGTCTAATGGATGGGAGAAAAGTTTCAGGTCCAAACAGGATTCGAACCACCACACACTTCCGACCCGGACTTTTTGCTTTCTAGACAGGCGCGTTACCTCTAGACCACCGATGTTTTCTTTCAGTCAGCTATTTGAGGTCCATCACAAAGACTTTATAGGACTCTTATATGCATGTATAGAGTTTCATGTAGACACTAAGAGGATCCTGTGTGTGTGTGTGTTATACTACCACTCAGAAAGAGACTGAGAGTGAAGCCTGTGTTTCAGATGGCGAGGTGGGTGGGGAGGATGGAGATCATTTTGATCCTTTGGAGCTGCAGCTGGAGGACTGTGCCTTTGCCCCTATCCAGGCCTGTGGGGGAGAGTTCATGAACTCCCTGGGTGAGTACTGGTTTCATTGTGGTGACACTTGCTGTTGTAGTCCTCATGTGTTGTCATCCTTCACTTTGTATGGGATGGATGGGTGACTGCACGCCTTGGCTTCAGTACAGTCCCCCAGTTCACCATGCTGTAAATGGGTACCTGCCTTCTTTAGGGTCAGGGAAGGTAAAGCAGCGAGGGAGAGGAGATGGGTGTTGCCCTCAATATGCTGGCCCCTAGAGAAGCTGAGGTCTCTGATGCCTCACTCCGCAACAACCACATAGGCTATGGAAACACCTTTACTTAGGGACGGGATATCTCAGAGGTCAGAGCACTCGCTTTCCCCAAGCTTCCTTTAAGCAGCATCGAGCATGGTTACCAATTGGATGGGTAACAGTTTGTGTGCTTTAGCTTCAGTACAGTTCCCCAGTTTGTCCAACTGTAAATGGGTACCTGCCGTCATTAGGGTCAGGGGAGGTAAAGCAGCGAGGGAGAGGAGATTGGGGCCGCCCTCGATATGAAGGTTACGTCTCTGATGCCTCACT
This sequence comes from Rapana venosa, assembly GCA_028751875.1. NCBI lineage: Eukaryota > Metazoa > Mollusca > Gastropoda > Neogastropoda > Muricidae > Rapana > Rapana venosa. The sequence continues at coordinate 8,602,343 of CM054148.1, forward strand.
CCCATTCGACCACATAGATTAACAGACACTTTTACCTTTTACTTCATCTCTAGGTCAATTCTTGCTTTGCCTCAGTACCTCTTGTGGCAATTGTAGTTTTGATGTATTGGAACTGTGCCGAAAAGTTCAACTCACTAGGTCAGTTTGACCTTCTTTTATCGCATTGTCCTCGTGTAATCTTGATGATGTATTGCAAAATTTATCTCTGATTGGTAGTCAAGTCGTTCACATCCCCTCATTTCAGTTTTGGCTTCACTTCAGCACATCTAGCTAGCGTATTCCTGATGGGGGAAGGGCAGGGGAGGGACGCAAGATGGGTGAAGGAGAACGGCTCAACGCCTTTGTGATAAAAGATGATGGTTCCACTTTGTGAGACAAAGGAGTGTTGACCACTCTTTGACAGAAGAGAGTCGTCCCATTGTGTGAGAGAAGTGAGTGTGTGTGTGGAATGATGGAGAAACCTGCCTGCAGCCCTGTTACAAGTGTGTTTGTGTGTGTGTGTGGAATGATGGAGAAACCTGCCTGCAGCCCTTGTTACAAGTGTGTTTGTGTGTGTGGAATGATGGAGAAACCTGCCTGCAGCCCTGTTACAAGTGTGTGTGGAATGATGGAGAAACCTCCCTGCAGCCCTTGTTACAAGTGTGTTTGTGTGTGTGTGTGTGGAATGATGGAGAAACCTGCCTGCAGCCCTGTTACAAGTGTGTTTGTGTGTGTGTGTGTGGAATGATGGAGAAACCTGCCTGCAGCCCTGTTACAAGTGTGTTTGTGTGTGTGTGTATGTGTGGAATGATGGAGAAACCTGCCTGCAGCCCTTGTTACAAGTGTGTTTGTGTGTGTGTGTGGAATGATGGAGAAACCTGCCTGCAGCCCTGTTACAAGTGTGTTTGTGTGTGTGTGTGGAATGATGGAGAAACCTGCCTGCAGCCCTGTTACAAGTGTGTTTGTGTGTGTGTGTGGAATGATGGCCCTGCAGCCCTGTTACAAGTGTGTTTGTGTTTCTGTACCCAGGCTCTTCAGGCAGCGCAGCCAGCACCTATGAAGATGTGGTCAGGCAGCATGTGGTGAGTCACTGTGTGTATATCAAGTCAGACTTTTATTTCCTGATGGTACATGAATGCAGTCATTAATATTAATGGGGTCTCTTTGTTTGTCACATGCATCATGCATCACTTAACATCAATTAGATAGAATCACTATGTCTAGCTAAACAAGTGATTTGAAACAATATCCTTCAGCTTTCTTTTCCTTTTTCTTTGATTTTTTTTTTTAATGCACTGATGATGTCGGACAACAGGGGCTTTTTGGGGGGAGGGAGGTAGATTAAAGAAAGTAATTGATTTGTCAGTCGCACTTATGCTGAACATGATTATTGAAAGGATAAGGAAATGTAAAGGTCATTCTTCTTTCCATCGAGACAGAAAGTGAAAGACCCCAGTTTGAACCTCATGCATGCAAAGTGCACAGTGGAAGCATGTGCCCCAAAGCATTGTGTTATTTTCCCCATTGTAAGAGAACATCCAAAGTACATCTGGATTTTTGTATGCCCTTTTTTTTTCTTCATGGAATGCTCAGACAGCAGCTATTGTTGTCTGTCATATGAGTGAACATGCGTTGCTGTGCCATAATGTGCCTGACAAGTCAGGCCCAGTGCAGCTGACTTTGGTGTGGGAGAGAAATGTTATCTTTCTAGGGGAAAAAGGCAGGAGACTGGACCAAGAAGGCAGAAAATAGAAAAGAAGGTGACAGGAAGAAAAGGAACAAGGCAGAAACATAGAGGGATAGAAAAGAGGAAATTCCTAGCACAGAATTTCCAGAAGGTGGGGATGCTGCTTATACTGACCGGCCCCAGGCATCAGTGGGAAGGGGGGGGGGGGGGGGGGGGATATCTTTGCCTCAAATAAGTCTATCAGAATCCACTTTCATGACATCAGGTCGCTATGTAGAAACAGAAAAGTGTGACCGTGTCATGACTGCTCAAAAAGAATTGTTCACAAATTGTCCAAATCAAGGACAGGCTGATTCAAGAAATGACATGAATAGCAGCTACAAAACTTGATATAAAGTAGATTTGAAGTATAAATGTCTGGATCTTTTCTTCAAGTTACTCCTTATTTCTTTAAGATTTTACTGTTTCAAAACTATCAAAACAAAAGTGTTGATGTGTTCACACTCTATAAAATTATAGAGATGTATGTATTGTTAGTTGAGATAGGGTGGGGGAGGGGGGTATTTTTTTTTAATTAATTTTTTTTTTTTTTAACTTCAGGAAGGCCTCAGCTACATCTCTTTGGCTAAAAGGCGTAGGGAATGCAGTGACACCAAAAGGATGACTTTGTGTTGACTTGTTTCTTCCAGGAAAACTTTCTGGCCCAAGCCGCCAAGTTTGCCCAGATATCCGAACTGTCCAAGCAGGTGGCTGAGTGGGAGGAGAAGATTGCTCCCAGGCTGCTGGAAGAGGTGAGTGGGTGTCCAACTGATAACTGGGACAAGGATGCTTCGTTTTGGGTTGATTTTTTTCCCCTTACGGCAAAGGGATGAGACAGGTACACAACTATGTAAAAGGTTTTGATTCCTATAATTCTAGTTTTGATCCTGAAAGATGGAAGTATGTTCACTGACAGTTCGTGCTTGGTTACAGATGTAATAACAGCAGATTTGTTTTTGTACATTTACACTGGTTTAGAGTTTTGAGTCATGGGAAGTGTCCTCCAAGGATCGTAGAAACAATCTCTGTTGGTTTTTTCTTGTTCTTTTCGTTCCTCTGCTAGAGCTCCAAGATTTACCAATAGTGATATTTTTGCGTATGAGACTGTTTTTTCTCCCACCGTTTAGGTAGCTGCATTTCGACTCTGGGGATTGTCTCTAAAATTGACACCTGTGTGCAGGCGGTTGTTTGTTGTTGGGGTTTTTGTTGTTTTTTTAATTTGTCATCTGTTCCTACCAGCACAAAATGCCTACTCTTTTGAAAGGCAGAATGGGTTTTTAATATGTATGCAAGATGTTCTACGTGCATTCACATGCACAAGGCCTCAGTTTATAGTCTCATCCAAAGAATTTTGACATTCAATGTGGTTTCTTTCATCAAACTGGGAAGAAAGGGTGAGGCTGAGAATTAAACCCAGAACCTCACGGTTGACTTGTTGGCAGGTGAACATCTTAATCATCCTGCCACCTTCCTTCTTGAATCTCTGTATGATATACATACAGTCAGTCTGATTTCTTTGCAAAGCTTTTATTTCTTTGAAGAGGCTGAGTTTGTGATATCTGGCATATAAAGTATCAAAATGCCAGTTTTGATATATCATATGCTGGATATCACAAACTTTCAAATGCTCCAGAAATGATGTGACCAAAAGCCTCCACATATTGACATAACTTTATGTTGACAGTTAAAAAAACTAAACAAAAACAAAACACAAAAGAACAAACAAAAATATGTTGACATTTAGTTCTGGATCAAAGCAGACGAAGTATGTCCATCAGTATTTCTGAAAGCTAACAAGAATGGGCAGAACAGTGTTTCTTCAACTACCGGTTTTATCATTGAACTGAAACTGTGCAAAAAAAAACCCTTGGGAAAAGAGCTAATACTTGCAAGTTAAACAGAAAGTGAATGTCTTTCTCTTTGTATTGAAGTTTGGGGGGGGGGGGGGGGGGGTTGTTTTTTCCCCAAGAAGCATAAAGAAAAGTTTAGATTCAGTAGTAAAATATTGTCAGTGACATGACTTTTAAAAAAAGAAAAGTTTAGATTCAACAGCAGAATATTGTCAGTGAGGTGACTTTTTAAAACAGAAAACCAAAGTGATTTCATTTCCTCCAGCCTTGAAGCTGCTAACACTGGCAGTGTGTGGTGGGTGTGACACAGGAGGAGAGAGAGCCTTTCGACATCCACAAGTACGGCACCACCGTCATCGAGAGCCTGCAGAGGAACCAGAAGATCCCTTTCAGGCGGGTTGTCAGCGGCAAACCCGTCTTCCAGATCTGTCGACTGTATTTGGCCACGCTGCAGCTGGTAAGATTCCGTTTTGACTGTTTCATGGATTTGCCTTTGATTAAATCATAGAAAACTGTGGAGCTGTAGTCAGCTTGACACCCTATGAACTGAACTGTTTGTGCTCTTGGATTCATGCATGCACACAGGTGAGCATTCATGCAAGCACGTATATAGGCCTACACACAGGCTCTCTCTCTCTCTCTCTCTCTCTCTCTCTCTCTCTCTCTCTCTCTCTCTCTCTCTCTCTCTCTCTCTCTCTCTCTCACACACACACACACACACACACACACACACACACACACACACACACACACATAGATGTACGCAGAGACATTCACTCACACCCACAGACACATATGTGTACAGAAGCATGCTGAGCATACATACTTAGATCTATGCACAAAATGTAATTTAGTAGCAAATAGTTACATACATATATTTAATCATATGCACACAGTGCTCTATACACACACTCACACATGCACAGTCACACACTCTCACACACACACAGAGATTCTCATATATACAAACTCAGAATCACACACTTTAGTGCACCCAGTCACACAGGCACAATTTGTCAGGTAGGGAGATAGTTACCTGTTCTTACTTTCGTTTACTTTTTTTTTCTCCTCAGCTAGACCTCTGAAGTTCAGCAAAAATTAGGTTTTTGTGTATATATGCAACCTTTTTTCTTCCCCCACCACCATTGAGGTGGCCACATTTCGACTTCAGGGATAGTGTCTAAACATGACACCTGTGTCAAAACAAAACAAAACAAAACTATCTGCTCCAACCGGCACAAAATGGCCTACTTTTCCAAAAGGCAGAATGGGTTTTTAACATGTGCACAATGCGTTTTCACACAGGGCCTCCATTTATAGTCTCATCTGAAGGACTTTGACATTCAGTACAATTTTCTCGTCAAACTGGGAAGAAAGGGCAAGGCTGGGGATTGAACTCAGGACCTCACAGTTTACTAGCTAGATGGGTGAACGTCCTAGCAGTCCTGCCATCTTCCTTCTTACATTTACTTTTGATTTTGACCCTGCATTGTCATTGCTCACATGGGTATTTTTCCAGGCTTTGAGGAGTGTTGTAAACAACGAAATCCCCTGGATTTACTTCAGCTCTGAAGAGGTGCATGCTAGCCTGACGTTTATTAAACACACAAGTGTTCTGTTGAAGAATCGATGAAGCAACGTATATGGGGAGGGGTCCTAGAATGAGAAGGAAAGCAACATTTCTTGTGACTACATTAACCTTGATTCCTGGATAGTTAATTGGTGTAATACAAAACACCTTTCGCACTGTTTATTCTCTTTGTGTGGTGTAACACAAAGCATCTTTGGCACTGTTCACTTTGTGTGTTGTCAGGCAAACACCTACAATGTGGAACTGACCTGCCCGGGAAGCCTGGAAGAAGCCATGGACAAACTGGAGATTCGGCTGCTGTCCACAAAACGCCATTACGAAGAGCTAGCTGACTACCAGGCCCCTTCGCTTGCCAACACCGAGTGATGTAACAAACTGACAGAATAGATAGATGTGTTGGTGACAAAGTGAGCACTGAAGCAGAATTTATCTGTTCCCAACACGGTAATGTAAAGCATACAGAGATCTTTCGACTTGTTTTAGACCTTGAGAACCAAGATACGATGAAAGGACAGGAGAGGTGATCGCTCGGTTTGCAGTGTCCTATGCTGATTGCATGCATTGGGTCCTGTCCTTTTCTGGGATTTATTACTCGGAAACTACAGCAAAACATTGATAATGTTTAAGATGGCTCAGAAATGGTTGTAAGTGTTATGTTTCATTTTCAACTTTGAAAACTTGTTGCGCTGTGTTTATAGGCAGAAATTAATTGTGGAAGAAGGAGTGTAGGCTCAGCACCAAAACTTGGGTGAGACACAGAATAATGTAACAATTTAACTTTTGGCGGCCTTGTCTTACTATTAACCCTAATGTGATCTGTGGCTATAATGATGGTATGGATTTTAAACATGTTGAAGTTTCTTTTTTCTTTTTTTATAGTCCTTGAAATTTGCTAGCAGGGTCCTTGAAGAGTCCTTTAAAAAAAAAAAATACTGAAATGGGATTTTCTGTGCCCAACATGGGATATTGTGAGTTCTGAAATTGGGTGTTTCTGTGCCCAACATGAGATATAGTGAGTTCTGAAATTAGGTGTTTCTGTGCCCAACATGAGATATAATGATTACTGAAACAGGATGTTTCTGTGCCCAACATGGGATGTAGTGATTACTGAAACAGGATGTTTCTGTGCCCAACATGGGATGTAGTGATTACTGAAACAGGATGTTTCTGTGCCCAACATGGGATATAGCGATTACTGAAACTGTTTCTGTGCCCAACATGGGATATAGTGATTACTGAAACAGGATGTTTCTGTGCCCAACATGAGATATAATGAGTTCTGAAATTAGGTGTTTCTGTGCCCAACATGAGATATAGCGATTACTAAAACAGGATGTTTCTGTGCCCAACCTGGGATATAGCGATTACTGAAACAGGATGTTTCTGTGCCTAACATGAGATATAGTCAGTCCTGAAATGGATTGTTTCTGTGCCCTGCATGAGACGGAGATGTTCCTGTGCCCAGCACTACGCAGTACTGCTGGTCATAACTGCTGTTGCATGGTGAGAATTTTGCTGGGCTTGTACATACAAAAGTTTGGGATTTAAAAAGAAAGAAAATGAACACAAACATCTGGTGAACCCCAAGTTTTTGCCTGGCTTGTGTATAAGAACTGAAAGCTTTCAGAAACTGCAAAGATTTCTTCTTTGTCGCACGCTGGCACACCTGCTACTGTTGTCTGCCATGTGAACGCAAATGTGCTGCAGCCTGACAGGTCAGGACCAGCACATCCAGGAGAGAATTGTTATCTTTTGAGTCTGTCTGTGAAACAGGCAGGAGAGTGGACCAACAAGGCAGAAAATGGACAAAAAGGTGGTGACGGGAAGAAAAGGAACAAGGCCGAAACAGGGAGGGATAAAAAACGGGGAATTCCTCGCACAGAACTTTCCAGACGGTGGGGATGCTACTTATACTGACAGGCCCCCAGCATCCCCACAGCGGACAAAGAATTATACGACCTGTGTGTATGAATTTGTGAATAGTAGTGTGTGGAACCATCAAAGAAAAATTGTACAGAATTGTGTTCAAAAGAGAATTTCTTTTGACAGTTCGAGAAGAAATATTATTGTTATGCAAGAAATTATGCGAGTTGATCATTTGCAGTGATTGTGGGCGTGTGTGTATGAGAGAGAATCACAAGTCTGTCACCTAAATTTCTGACAACAAAGAGGTTTTCAAGACAATTTTAAACACTCACCCAGTCTACACTTTTTTTCCCATGTCTCAGCTAGAACTCCAAAGTTTACCAATGGCAAGATTTGCGTATGCGACCGTTTTTACCCACCATGAAGGTAGCTCTCCGACTTCAGGGTGTATGCTGGGTATGTTCATGTTTCCGTAATCCAATGCTGACATGAACTACGGGATCTTTAACTACAGCTGTCAATTTCCCCCACTTTCAGCTATTTTCAGCTGCTATCCATTCCATCCCAGCAGGTGCTAAGTATAGCAGGAACTGACCACACTTGGACTTGGTCAGAGGAAGGGGCTAATTTTAGCACTGGGCCTTGGACTGAGTTATGCTGGACTTGAGTGCTGTGTAATGGATGTATTTGATCTTCTGCATGTATTATATACATGAAGGGAATTAAGGCACTGGCAGATCTGCACTTGAAGTATACCTGGGAGATCATAAAAATCCCCATCCTTAATTCACCAGATGCTGCTGAGATTCAAACCACAACTTCGTGGACCCGTGAGATTGAAGACAAACGGTTTTAACCACTTGGCTGTAGCATCCTCAGTACACTCATTCAAACATGAACCTTAAAAGTGACACTTGTCAGCATAAGGATTTAGTTGCATGGACTAAACAGTATGAGCAATGGGCTGTGAGTAATCTTTGATTTTTTAATTTATTGGAAGTCCTTTGGTTGAGACTTTACACTGGGGTCCTCTGTGCAAACATACGCAGAATATCTTCTTCACCTTCACCCATCCCATAGTTGTGTAGACCATGGGGCACTACTGAAGATTTTGCTGCCAGCTTCCTCCACTACCCTCAGTCCTCTGCTAAAGGATATCTACCAGCTGGAAAAGAGTAGGCTAGCTATGACCAGTGGCATGTATGTCTTGCCCAGCATGCAACTTGCAATCTGGAGGGGGATGCACTCCGTAATGTTCAACTCTCTCATGACTCGCTGCCCGCACAATTCAATGTGGTGCCCCAATAACTCCTCAGTACCCCTCTTCTGTAGAGGTCAGTTTTATGGCTATGTTGAAAATTGGGGAAGTTTATATGCCTGAGAGAATGCCATAATTAAAATGTGTATGCCATAGGTTATATGCCAGAGAGACTACATCAGGAATCTCATTATCAAAAATCAACTACTGGGATTATGTGGGGAAAATAAGATCACAACTGTAAACTGAAACCCAGTCTCTCTGCTGGAAAGTGTTATGAGTGTAGTCATAAATGTAAGTGTACACAAAAAATTTATGATAAGAAAGAACAGCCTGGCGTAGAATCCCATTCTGGGTCACACTGCCACTTGGTAACATTTTTTTGTTGGTCTGTGTTTGTCAGCGAGTATAATTACCTACACAAGTCTGAACTGCATTTAAAAGTGTGTCAGTATGTAGATGTAGGATACTAGTATGTGGTCTTACCAAATAGATAGTACATGCATGACCTTCCCTGTGTGTTAGTCACCCTGCACTCATCACTGTTTCATGGCAGTAGGTTATTGCATCAGCCTGAGTCAAGCTGTTGTTAATCTGATACATCATGTTAAAATGCAGGTCTTGACTCAAATTGTGCTGTGTTGTATTGTATGTATAGCATGTACAGTCTCTGGAGATGTTTCTGAGCCAAATTCAGGCTGCTTTTCTTCATAAGAGCTTGTCATCATGATGCAGTACCCCTCTTCTGTCTGCATAGTGTGTTATATTCCTGTTAATGTCAGGATGAGGCTTTGGAGGTTTTCTGTGATTTTTTTAATATTTTATTTAAAATGTGACAGTGGAATATGCATAATCCTTGTAATTGTTTAGGGCAACAGAATAAGCTTTCTCGCATCAATTGATTTTTCAGTAACTAACAAAACTTTTTTTTTTTCAATCTATGATCTTTCACTCTGATCTGGAGACTTCTTGATCTAAAACAGTATTTTGTGAAAGAGGAAGTGTTTTCTGCTGTTCAGACAAAGAAATACAATGAAATAACATTAATCAATAAAATACAAGTACTGAGACAGTTTCAACAGCTGAGTGAAGCAATCGGCTTATCATCAGTATGTTCCTGAAATGCATTCTGAGTTCAAATAGCTTCAACCGATCAATTACTAATCAAGTAGCTTGGAGTAGAGAATCTTTACAATCTACAAAACCAACAGATGCACAGGTCTGAAGTTGTCCTTTGCCCTAATTTGTACACACGCTTGCTGAAGATAAATATGGAACATTTCAGATCCTGTAATTCCAAGTCAGGCTATCAGGCAGATTGTGGCAAAAGAAAATATCTAGCATACACTTGTCACTTCACAAGTGCTTTAGGTTATGGATTGGTTGATCAAACATGGGACTTCTTCGCTTTGTGGCGTGGCATATAGGGAATGTTCTGTGCGCTCTGATTCTTCCTTAAGAAAGAAGAAAAAAAACATCAAGAAAACAAAGAAAAAATCTTAGAAACTTGGTTACTAAAACTACACGTGGCAATTGAGAAAGCTGTGTCGCGAGACAAGTCACCTTGACTACACATGTTGAGTTTATGCAAGATGAATATATTCCTAATACATGCAGCTGTTTAGATATATCTGGAAGTGTGTGAATGTTTGCAATTTAAGAATAAAGAATAGATAAAACACATGCTTACATATTACAAGAACACAGCAAAGACAAAATGACAAGCACTTTTTTTAAATATCTTTATTCTTCAAATCATTTTCCAACCACCTTTTTGAATGTTTCATTCCATAGGAAGAATCAGGTTGAGCATGTAGGAATGTGGCACAAGAGAGATTTAGATTTTTCCCCCTTGAGTAGAACATCGGTAACATATCATGCACATTCAGGGCTGTCTTTTACCCATAATTCATGCTAACAGTCATTTTCACATCAACACTTCTTTAATCAACTGTGCCAGTTACTGTATCACAATATTTCCATCTTTGCCATGGCATCAGTTACACAGTCAGGTTTGAAAGACATTCAGTTATAGTGGAGGTCATTAATTTGACACTTTACAGCATACATAACGCTTAGCTACACTCGCTCACTCACACATGTATGCACACATACACACACCCATCCCTTCAAACACTCGCACTCTTAACAACAGCTGCATGTGGAAAAGATTCAATGGGACAGAGGCACAGCTATTTCCACGAGGTTATCAATTCTCACTAAAAGTGTTTCATCCATTAACCTACTCACTGTATTCGACTTTGTCTACAAGCACATGACCAAGCCGCATACATTGGTACAATGCATAAATGGCAATAATTTTAACCACAACCTTATTACTATTAGATGCTACTGCTACAGGCTAGGCTCACTTTGCACAAATGTATCATGGATTACAATGACAAAAAATGACCATGCAATCATAACCATTCCCGTGTTGCTGTTCCAAACCAGTAGCACTCGCATGCATACTTATGATATTCTCTGCACAGTATATTCAGTCATACTCTTCAACACACAAATGGAAAACAGCCAACAGACGTGAGTTGGCACCTGTGGAATAATCACATCCCAATTTTGATTGATGGTTAGCGAAGCTTTGTTGACAACATGCTGACTTAGCATGAACATGGTCACTGACAGTGCCTGACAACTTGCTAAGCTGCCTGCTTCGGGTTAATATCACTGGGTTTTCCTTCAATACAAGAAACAAAAACTCGCACACTGCCTGTTGCCTAGTTCCTTCCCACTTCAACTGGTATGATGAAGCACAAGGAATTATGCAGCACAAAGTGGACAATCACTGATACTGGGATTGTGCTGAGTTGAACAATGCCTCTAGCTATCACTCATTCAGAGGCACAGCTGATTCCTGGTGGCATTCTGATATTAAGGACTGTAACCAATTTCTTCTTTACATGAATCATTCACTTCAGAGTCGAGTATTTCTGTACATAAATTGTGCTGTGTGATGAACACACATACCAATATTATGCTACCCAAATTATGCGAGTAAATGATAAACCTCTGGTGAAAATGTGCTTAACTGGTTTTTGTGTATGCATTCCGACATTGGAGATACAGCTGGGAACTGATCCAATTTTGCCAGGACAGTCTGGAGGTACCTCCATGCTCTTTCCAATTTTCAACTGTCACAGGTTCTTAAACATGCGCAAGTCCTAAACACACAGGTCTGACTGGTTTAGAGTTTCCTCTGAAAGATTTGACACTCAGTTTGATTTTCCCATCACACTTGGAAGAAAGGGCAAGGCTGGGAATCAAACCCTGAACTTCACAGTTTACCGGTTAGGCAGGTGAACGTCTAAACCCTCCTGCCACCTTCCTTCTCAGCTGAGGTTCAAAAACAATGATTATGTCAGGAGCTTTTTGCTGCTGTTTTGGGATTTGCCTTCTTTTTAAATTTCAGTTAGCAACTATGAAACTAAATTTTTGAGAAATTATTTCTTTTGAAACAAATGAGAGCACAGAATTTGGAATCTGATAAAAACTATCCCATTCAGAATCGCCTTTTGCCACTTGAATAAATGCTGTGCAAGAGGACAATGCTGAATTCAATCAATCAACATCACTTTGTATATATATCAAGAGCACAATGAAAATGACTGGAATGAAGTACAAATGCTTTAATAGTCCAACATTACCATACACACACACCCAATGACATCAGCACACATGATAATAGAAAAGAAAAAAAAAAGACCAGAACAAAAGCACATACCGGTAAAAACAAGTCATGTGACATATTGCCCTCAAAAAGTGAGCAGGCATATTTACACTATTGCCAAGCCTGTCTTAAAATCCTGAGATGAGAATGACCCTGTAGTGTTTCCATTTTCAAAGAAGGCACAAGTGGCAATGCATCCAAATGGGACATTAATCATGCATAAATGAGCAGTGTGAACACACATATTCTCTCTGTCTCGCACACATACACACGCACACATACACATTTCTGTCTCCCCTTCTCTCTGTGCTTTCTTTCATATTTCAGCTGTTAGACAACCTCACCAATATGACGAGACAACTAACATACATAATGATAATGACATTCATTAGGAGCAAATAACAGTACAGGTCATTAAAAAAACCACACAACCCAACAGCAGCAATCATACAAACAATAGTGACATGCAACAGAAAACATTCTCACTCGCTAGGAAGAAATGAAGTTTAGAAATATATTTCCCAGCACAGTCTGTTTAGGCTTTGGGCTTTTTTTCCAAAAGCTTTGCAGACTTGTTACTTTAACAAACTGAAGAGGCAGTTACTATTCTCTTTGATCTGGGGGTAGGGTTGGGGAGGTACATCAAAAACAATACAATACAAATGGAAATAAAAGAAAAAGATACATGGAAAATTGATCAAAACTTTAATGGAAAAAAAGGCGTACAGGAAACTGAATGAAGACAGGAACTTTTATTTCCAATGAGACCAAACAAAGCGATCAACCCTACTGGACGTCTAAAGACAACAAATGCTGAAATAGGGGCCCAGCTTACTGCATAGCATCAATGACCAAAACCAATTTGAACATCATCTTGATTCCACTGTTAAAGTGAGGCATTGAACACCAAATTGCTTATTCCTGGCCTATGCAACATAAAAAAAATGTAAAATGAAAAAAAAGAAAAAGACACCAGAACATTAATTCAGTCGTTTGTATTACAACTGACAGAAACAATCTTGATTAGATTGTAGACTAACATTCGTAATGAGCAAGATAGGGGGGATTTTTTAATTTAACAAATAGCTTCAACTCAATTTTGTTAGCACCTCTCTTACCATTAAAACTTTTTTTTTTTCCAAACATACTGTCATTTTATTTTTCAACCTTTCTTCCTCTTTGGTTTCAGTTTGGTCTTTCCCCTTCAATTGATTATAATACCTCTTAAGTCCTGAATCCTCCACACCTCAAAGAAGACAAATCTGGTTTCATTATTTTAAAAAAACACCAAAAATCTTTAGTTTGAATTCCATCATCAACCAACTTCACACAAACAGATATCCTGCAAATCTGCCAGTCATCTTAAATCAGACATCTGTTTAGGTGTGTAAAACTCTCTTTAATTTTTTATGTTCAGCAAGAATAACATCCGTTCCAGTTTTAAGATGGGATTTTTGTTTTTCATTACACAGTATGTCTTTTGCCGTGTTCATTCATTTTAACACTGCTTTGTTTGGCCTCCAGTATTCAATTTGAAACAAAAGTCTAATTCACCTTTCTGTTTAAAATCCATTACAAAACTTAAACTACTTGAAAAAAGAAAGACAAGACATCAAGAAATGTTAAACCAAAAAAAGAAAAGACAAGAAATGTTATACCATAAAAAGAAAAATGCACCAAAACAATGAATATACATGTATATATGATAAAGGATATATAAGCACCTTACAATCTCTAAGCCAATACTGCAACAGACATGCCTGCAGTTATCTCTTTTCAATTACTTTCCTCTTAAGCCAAGGCTCTTTGAGCAAATTCAAACTAAACTTTTAAAAAAAAACAACCACCCACAAACCAAGACAGAGAAAACCCAACAAAAGGCCACCTAGAAAACAAAATGTGACCAAACCAATTCATACCACAAATACAAACAAAAACTAAAAAGTTGCAACGGTCAGAGACATCAAAACAGTCTTCCATCACAACGCTGGTAATTCTGAATCATATCATGTCAATTCCTCTCGGCCTGCCAGCAAGCCTGAGAAAGTTGGGCAATAAATGCAAGAACACAGGACCAACATCCCTTGCATATTTATCTTATACACCATGTTATTACAGCATAACCAAACCTCTTAATACTGACCGTGATAGTATCAGACTTTGTCATAACTTCACATCCAAATTATAATAAATTAAACATAAACACTGCCATACACAACACAGTTTCTAATCATAGCACCTGTTGGTTTGCAGAATTTATGCATGACAGCACAATGCTCTTTATACAATGTACAAGGACAGGCAGAGCTGAAAACCTCCCCAAGAGGATTTCGACAAGATCACAGGGACATACACATCATTCAGCAGGATAGTCATCCATGTCCTCCTACTTGCTATATTTGGCGATTAGCCATGCTGCCAATAATTGGATGAGTAAGGTCAGACCAGAGAGCATTTCATCAGCATTTTCACGTCTTTCATCAGCAATAATGAAGGTTACTTGGTCATACAACTTTTTTCTTTCTTACACCCCTGCCTCGTTTGACTATGTAAACGCTATGACACAGTTTCAGTTTTGAAGGTGTCTTGGAAACATTTTCTGTTTCTTGTACATAACAGTATAAGATTTTAACGCACAACTCAATTATATTTTTAAAATTTCCCCACAGCTTTCCTAACTTTTCAACTAATGCTTATTACAAAACTGGCTTTGCTTCCAACCACACCACAGCTCTATTCAATGGACATAAAAATTTCATTTAAAATAGCTAGACTACTTCTGAATCACTACTAATGACACAGTTATCCTTTTTTTTTCTGGCTGTTTTAAAAGTGAAATATTTAATTTGGTTGTCCATTACTTTTTTCAATGTCAACTATAAATCAAGACTATTGTTGATTTAAAAAAAAAAAAAAAAAAGACTATTGTTGATAACTGGTACATGTATAAACAATCTGGCCGTTAAATGTTGTAAAAAATTAACAGCCTGGTCACAGAACAGAAGCTATGTATTACTATCAACTGTTTTAGATATTAACTTTTCTCTTTAATCAGATTCATATCAAATCCAATCCCCTTAGTCTGAGCGAGGCCACCCTCCCTAATGGTCGCATAAGCAAAATCTCCCCACTGAAGAGGAGCCGCAGAGCTCTAGCTGAGGAACGACAACAACATTATTTAAATCCATAATGCAGCTTCTCCTCTCATTATTTGTGCTGAATAAAGATTGTGATACATGTATAAACCCTTACTTGCAATTTTACTGCAGAAACCAGAATCACAAATTCATTTTTAAGGCCATGATCATGTTGATTACATACTGCACCTAGTTTTAAAAGAAAATTTTTTAACATTCTAAATGTTGCGGAGATCAACAAGCACGTCTTCTTATAACACCACTACTGAATAAATCATACTTTTCAAAACGGGCTCAGTCTGCATTCTATTTAAACTTCTGTCTTGATGTACATGATTTTAATATATACCCTAAATCAGTGTACATGATTTTAATATGACCTAGTTATGAGTAAACAATTAGCTAAAATAATTCTACATGACCGACTCACAAAACGGCATACCCTGGGCCCAGCCCGACTGTGAATATAATTTAAACTAAATCAAATAAAGACAAATCCCTTTCCAAAACATAACATCTTCAGCAGGTTTTCTATTTGACAAGGTATGAAAAGGTTATTGTAGCTGACTGATACCCAATCAAGTGCATAAAACTCAGTATTCAAAATGCAAGAAACATCAAACTTACAATTAAAATGCCTTAATCCTTGTTAAACCTAGCTTTTGTATCTACAGATACTCTGAATCTGATTCAGTGTATCTTTAATAAAATCAAAGGATGAACTGTCTCTCATATGTATTCCAGGCTCTCTCCCTCCTTGTTTTATACTAGCTGAATGTTGGCAAAAATCTCACCTTTGGTGCAGCTCAAGGCTCTAGCCCAGGAACAAAATAATCAACAAAAAACCCCACCTAAATCTCGATTTAATGGAATGGATAAAAAATCTAATTCACTAAAAGCCACACTTATTATCCATGGGAATGTTCTTTCTTCTTCTTCTTGTCATCACTGTCACATTCAAACACAATGTCAATGTCACTATCCTCATCTTCTTCTTCCTCAGAGGAGCTTGATTCCTCATCTTCCTCATCACCGTCACTCTCCTCAGCTTCTTCATCATCGTCAACACCACTTTGCTCATTCTCAAACACAACACCATCGTCACCATCATCATCATTCTCAAACACAACACTATCGTTATCATCATCATTCTCAAACACAACACTATCATCATCGTCATCGATTTTGTCATTGTCTTGCTCATCCTCTTCCTCGGAATCAGTGTTTTGTGAACTGTTGTCTTTCCTGGTAGGCACAGGCACACGACTTGTATTACCAGCACAGGCACGAGAACACTTTTTCTTTGGCACTGCCTTTGCCCCTCCAACTGCTCCAGCGCCACTGCCACCTTCATCAGAGGTGCGAACGTCATCGTCGTCGTCGTCGTCACTATCAGCGCCCTTCTGTTGCAGCAGTTTGGCAGCGTTCTGTTCATGTTGCTTGATCTGGTCACGGGCTTTCTGCAACTCCATCACAGTCAGAGTTTCGTCGTCACCTTTCACAAACTCGTGGACGGTGTCCTTGCCTTCACCACATTCAAAGCGCACCTGCACAGAGGAAATAAAACAATATGTGATCAGTTAAGTTTATTGGTAAATGGAGTGATTTCTGGTTTCACTAGGCAAAATTGTATTGGTTCTGAACAAAGTAGCATTCCCACGAATCCAGTTTTATTTTAATAGAAAAGTTGGGTCTCTGAAATATCCTTATTGAAAAACAGTTTTTGTCCCGGAAAACTTTGTCACTTTACTGTGTTTGAGTGAGACAGAGAAACTGTGTATGACCTATTACATGTACTGTATGCCTTTGTGACTGGAACTGGAAGGGTCTTAAAGTTAAAGGAGCTAAAAATTGTGTTGCGTACACAGCTAAATGAGCACAGCTGCAATGAAATGATACATTACAAGCCACAACAGCACATGAACACACAAAACAGACTATATTCACTAAATAAAAAAAAAAGGAAGGGGAAGGCTTAAAAAAAAGCTGTAGCATGACGCCTTTCCCCTGTTGTAACTTGTATTGTTGTTTGCTTGCGATTATGTAGGTGTAAACCAAGAAATAAACCCATGACATACTACTTTGAGCACACATTTGCCATACTTTATGCTGACTGGCCTTGGCACTTATTTATTATATTGTTCTATAATGTCTTCACTGTGCTGAACTGTATGAACAGTCTCGTTCACTACAAAACAAGAGTTACAAGTTGCACCCCCCTCCCCTCCCCCACACCCCCTCCCCTCCCCCACACCCCCTCCCCCCAAACAAAAAGTATCGACTGATTGCTGAAATCGGATGAAAAGAAACTGAGGTCCTGTGTACAAACGCATGTAGAACACCTTGTGCACATATATTAAAATCTGTTCTGTCTATCAAAAAAGTAACAAAAATTAAACCATGAACACTGGTGTCATGTCTAGAGATCATCCCTGAAGTTAAAAAGCGGCCACCTTAAAAATGGTGGGCAAATGGTCGCATACACAAAATCTTACCACTGGTGAACCCTGGAGCTCTTAAAAAAGAAAAAAAGAAAACAAAGAGCTCTAGCCAAGAAACAACAACCACCCCAAAAAACTACCCCCCCCCCCCCCCCCCCCCCACCCCTCCCCCTCTGTCAAACTTTACCTTGAAAGGGCTCCTCTTTGATGACGCAGTATCAGAATAGATCTTCAACCATTTGGCCGTCAGGGCAGGGCAGGGCTTTGAAACACGCCGCTCTCCTCGTCGGAACTCTTCCTCTTCACAACTCAGGGGCTGCTTCCTTGAGGGCCTGGACATGAAACTGGACAGACAGAACTGGCTAGCCACAAAACAGTCCCACTGCTCTTCATTCTCCTCCTCACCATCAGCCACGATGTTATCTTGACAGCTTTCCCAGTCATCATCATCATCCCAGTCGACTTCTAGACTAACTGAGGGCTGTACCATGTCTGTTTGACTTGAGATTGCCTGGAAAAAAAAATCATGACATGAAAATGCTGAAATATATTTCATTATGACTTTACTGTTTAGTATTCTGGGAAAAGAATCTTGCATCAGAACACGCTAAACCTTTACAGGCTATTATTTATACTGATCTTGTGAATACAAATATGCTTTCACTTAAGTGATGGTAAAACTAGTAAATTAAGTAGGTAGCGGCAGTCCCTGGTCATATCACTGCTGAAAAGTGGCAAATTTTCGGTCTTTTCACTTCCTTATTACTCCGCTTCTGTTTTACTGATTAAAAAGTACTGTATATCCGAAAAAAGTTCGATCTTTCTTCTTTTCATTGAGTGCATTTTTATTTATGTAGCTTGTGTATCGTCAATACGCAAAGCGTGTGAATGAGGTGCGCGTTCCCCTAAAAAAACAACACGCTGCAGGGTCGCCATTTTCGCGCACATGGACTAGGCCAATCTTTAGAGACATGACCACTTTGAATCCGATGGGTATTCGCGACAGACAACTATTGGTCACTAAATTTGGTATCAATGTGTCAAGATTTCATTGTAGAATACCAAGATTGGTGGAAGTTTCTTCATATCTGGCTAATTTTCGTGAAAAACGGGATTTTTGGCGGTACACAATCTCCCACGGCGAACTCCCAAGAACTTGTAGCTTAAAATAGCCAATAGGGGGGGCCTACTCAAGGTGAAAATCAAACTAGACGACCTATTTGTGCTAATTTGGGACGGGTTAATGTATTCATGGCTTCCGTTCACCCGCAAACCAATCAAATTGCGGAAAGTTCGTTAACGCAAGGACGAAGGACATCGAGAACCCATCTTGTCAAGGATCGACGAATTTTTTCGATTTACAGGATAAATTTAATAAATGTTTCAATATAGATCATCGATATAACAGTTTATTTATACAAAGATCGCGTGGTTTGCGTAATAATTCGTGCGATCGTTGAAAACAATTACGATCGTTGTCGATCTTCCGACATGTGCGAACGGAAAGAAGAAAGCATGCCCAATTTCGTCACATAATTATTTCCACAAAATCACTTCACAAATTTACGATGATTGCAAAATAAGATAGTTTGAACGTATCTCTATACAATGTTGTTGTGGTTTTTTTTGGTACGGCTACATGGTGAAATAGGGGACGGGATAGCTCAGTGGTCGGAGCACTCGCTTTCCCCCAGCCAAGTTAAGCAGCGTCGAGCGCTTGGTTACCAGTTGGACGTTTGTTCGCCTTGGCTTCAGTACAGTTCCCCCAGTTCACCCAGCTGTAAATGGGTACCTGCCCTCTTTAGGGTCAGGGAAGGTAAAGCAGCGAGGGAGAGGAGATGGGCGCCGCCCTCAATATGCTGGCCCTGGAGAAGTGAGGTCTCTGACGCCTCGCTCCCCTACGACCTTATAGGTTATGGGACTCCTTTACCTTTTACATGGTGAAATAGCAATGGTATTTAACGATTTGCTGAATGACCCCCAAGAGAGGATAATCCGAGATCGTCGTGACTCAGTGATTTTCGTGGATTTTGTGACAGTGTGTGTTCGTTATAATAAAAGAAGTTAACACAGATGTGCTTCAGGTAAATAATTCTTTATTTCAACCTTTATCAATCTGTGACACATTTGTACTGTAGTCATTACCAGCAGTTCTAGCACCAATGGAATGAAGACTGTTGGATTTCTTATACGTGTGTCATTGTGTGTCTTATTTTCTTTGTCTATGCATAACGTTTTCTAGGCCCTATAAACCTTTTAGTTTTTCATTTCTTTAAATGCCGACATAGAAATGGAAATCAACTAAACAAGCTGAGGTCCATTTTTCTGGCAACTCATAAACAGTTGTCATCCAAAGGTGTGTTGCAGAGATTTGCAAGCATCTGCTGATTCAGTTATTGGTAATAAAGCAAGAAGGTGAGAAGACATTTGATGAAACAGCCTCATTTCTCTGTCAACTCATTTGGATGCTGAGCTTCCAGGGTTGCAGTGTCTTCTGACTAAGTTGGAAAATGTACTACAGGATACATCAATAGGTAGACATTTTTGTCCAAGCCAGTTCATATAGGACAGCTGTGTCCATTTAAGGATTGTTGTGTGAAAATGTAACCAGCCAACATGGACATCATCTGGAGACTTATGCATCCCCTTCATGTGGACTTTTGAAAGCTGTTACTGCTTTTGAAAACAGGCATAGGAAAACACATAATGATATGTACCAGTGGTGGAAGCAACTGACAGGAAATTCTGTGGAAGAGGCAGCCTTGAACACAACACTCAACAGTTGGAAAAAAAATTACAAATAAGACAAAGCTGGCTTCAACTGCCTACAGAGAAAAATTATAAAAAGACTGGAATAAATTTTTGCTTTTGTAGTCTTTTCTCCTTCAAATGAGTGTTTCATCATTAGTAGGTTGAGTGGCTTTGGCTGATTCAAGTGATTTGTCCTTCGGATGAGACTATAAACCGAGGCTCCGTGTGCGAACGCATGCAGAGCATCTTGCGCACACGTTAAATCCTGTTCCTCTGTTCGAAAGAGTAGGCCATTGTGTGCCGGTGGGAACAGATGACAAAATTTACAAAACCGCATACACACGCATAAAAAAGTCATCTGGGCGCTTTGATTTGTCGCTTTACAAGATTCAGCGCTATATAAATTCCATACATTATTATTATTTGGCTTCTTGTGCTTCTGCATCCTCAGTGTCCTCTAGCACTGTAGCATCAAATTTGCGCCAGCCTAGTTCTCTGACATCAGAGGTTCACAAGTTTAAAGAGGGAGCACTGAGCTGCCCCAGTCCTGGCATGAACCTGTCCTTCTCCTTTACCACCTGTAATTGGGTATTGGTGAAGCTGGTTCTCAGAATGATATATCACAACATATGAAATGCATGCAAAGTGATTAATCATTAAAATAGGGATTATTCATCTGATTAATCATTAAAATATGAGTTAATATGATTTTTGTTTCTTTTCTAAGCATGTTTTCACAAAAACTAATGTTTCACAATATTTCACTTAAATGTTCACCATATATTTAGCCACTTGGCAGCCATTTTGAATCTGAAAACACATTATGTAATTGATGAAAAAATCAATAAATGTATTTTTAATAGCATATACAACCATATTTTACACCACCAAATTCCAAGTCAATATCTATACAGGTTCAAAAGTTAATGAAAATCTACCATGTACTGTCTTTTTGGTCCGTCGCAGGGCATTTTAGGGTTTTCGGCAAAATTAGACCCCAATATTTGAAACAGTTGGTCTAGTTTAGCCCTAGAAAAAATTGGACATAATCTAGGTATGCATATCTTTTAAGCAATGTAAAAATGTAGCCGTAAGATGCTATCTTATCCAACCGTTTGGACATCAGACATGGCTTATAGTGCAATTTGAGTAAACCGCCAATCACACGATGAGGCAATTTTAACAAAGTATATAATTTTCCCCCTTCAAGATAGAGAGCTGATTATTTTTGTAGGTATTATTAGTATTATAGACATTGTATGTGGAAATTTTTATGGGTGTGATTGTAGTGCTTTCCACAGCAGGTCCTTTCCAAATAAGGCTTCCATACAGTTAAAATGGCCGAAAAATGTACTGCCATCTTCAGACACCCATAACTTTTGAAAAAATAGAGATAGAGACATAATTCTTTTTTTGTTGTGTTTGTTTTAAAAAGTTATTTTCAAAACTGCCATTTTTATGTACACAAATGCTGTATAAAATTTTGGCTGCCGCTACCTAAATTAATAATATTTATTAATAATATATGGAATTTATATAGCGCCGAATCTTGTAAAACAAATCGAAGCGCTTGCACTCAAATCATTTACACGCATGCAACTTTCCTCAAATATAATAAAGAACACATTTCAAATCTATGCACGTGTATGTACACACACACACACACACACACACCGCGAACACACTTAGGAGATGAAGGATGCTGCCGAAAAGTAGAGACGGATATGAGGGGAAAGTGTCAGGTAGGAAATAAGTGTGTTTTGAGGCTGGATTTGAAGGTATCAAGTGAAGGTTTTTGGCGAAGTGAAAGAGGGAGGTCATTCCACGTGGACGGACCAGAAACAGAAAAAGATCGACAGCCAACAGTGGTTTGTTTGAATCTGGGTGTTCGAAAGCACAAAGTATCTGTGGACTGAAAGAAGGGAACGGGATGGAGTGTACAGGTGAAGACAGTTACAAAGATAAGATGGTGCAGATTTGTGGAGACATTTGAAACAGAGGGTATTGATCTTATACTTCAGTCTTTGTGAGACTGGCAGCCAGTGAAGAGATCGCAGAAGAGGAGTGATGTGTTCGGATTTTTTCTTTCTTAGGACCAGTCGAGCTAATTAAGTGATGACAAAATGCACATGATCTTGAAAATGTACAAATGACCAAAACACATACAGTTTATAAGTTAAATGCTGTGAAAGTGTGTTCTTAATATGTTCATCCACTCTGTGTATGTCACTATGTATGTGTGTGTGTGTGTGTGTGTCCACTGTCCAGTTGTAAACTTGTATGCATACCCCCAAATGAACACATAATGCAGATAGATGCAATTGTTTCACTCATCGTCACACAAAAAATATGATTGTTTTATATTAGCATTCCATTTCACTGCATTGTGTTTATTTATGTTGTAAATCTTACATTGTAATGCTGGGTAGGGTAATGTACAGTTTTCACTGTCACAGCAATATGTAAAACGTACTTTTTTATTATTTTTATTAACTAGTACATATAATATAACTACTTTAATGTACTAGTTATATATATATATTAATAGTGAATTTCATGTTATTCCTCTCAGCGTGTCTGTATCTCATCCTTTTGCCACAGCATAAAGTACCCTATTTTCATTTTTCTCGACTACATTAGTAAACATGTATACTGTACTAAGTACATACATGTATGCAAAATTGCAAGTTACTTGTTTGCCTATGATACATGCAGACAAAGAAAAGGAAATAGGGTACCCAGAACCTCACTGTTTACTGGTTGGCAGGTAACCATCTTAACCATCTTGCCACCCTCCTGTTAAGCTATATTGATAACAACAATAATAATGATAATAATAGTGGACACAAACACTTTGCCCTTCATAGAAGTAGCACAAGGTGCTTTAGTTCTTTAATTAAATATAATAGTCAAAAGCAATGCATTCAAATACATGTACCACAATACCACACATGTATATTACTACTTTTACTACACTACAGTGAAATTCTATGATTAAACAATGTACATAAATTTAACTCTTGTTGTTAGTTTTTTTAACAACATAAAAAGACTTGGTTGCTATAAAAGTATAATACATTAATACTAGAAAATGTGATATGCCTGTCTATCTATCTAATCTAGTAATGTAATGTAGTATTGACTTGTACTTTGAGCTTTAAAAAAAAAGTGTTTTGTGATTCATTTCTCCAAACCCCTTTTCAATGAAACTTAACATTTATATTTACTTATGAGAAGCCCTACTCAGAAACTGCATTATTTCAATCACAACTTTTTAATGTTTTCGGACAAACAAATCTGATGCATACTGGTAATTTTAACACAAAAACCACTAAATCACACCTGAGATATTTTTCATGCCCTTTCCCGGCTTTAGAATACTTACTTTAACTTGATCTTCCTCTTTTTCCTTTGTACTGGGTGTCTTGGTTGTTGAAGACTGGTCTCTACTTCTTTGTGGGTGAAAGTTTTCTTTCTCATCCACTAAGTCACTGCTTTCACCACTGGTCTGTGATTGACAATTTCCAGTTGATCTTGAAGCTGTCAAATGCTTCATACAAAATGCTGTATCACCATGGTTGGATCTTTCATCTGTGAAACTTGTAGTTGAAATGGAAGCCATGGTGTCAATGCAATTTTGGGTTAATGGGTCATTCTTTTTAGAAAGGCATGGTGTTGTCCAATTTTGGGTAGATGAAACTTTGTCACAACTTCTGACAATGTTTTCTAACGATATTGAAGAATCTGAATCCGATTCAGTTTTCTGTGATTCAGTTTTCTGTGACGAGTTGGAACTGTCTTGCGAGTTGGAACTGTCTGGTGAGCACTTCCAAGCATCTAGAAATGAGCAACACTCCAGAGGGGATATGCCATTTTTGACAAAATGACCGGAAGTGGGACGCACACTATGGGGTTCCCTCTGTGCTTGAAGGACATGACAAGGGAAAACCCCTCTGGGCAAGACTGGATAACTTGGGCATACATGTGACAAAATCCTCCACTGTCCATACTTGTTCAAATGGGGCACATTTATTTGTGCCATCTTCATGTGGGAAGGCTTTTCCGCCATGGGCACACCGCTAAAACCCGGTTTATTTAGCAATAATTCGTCCAGATTCATCCGGTCTTGTGTTTTTGATGAATCTAATAGCGAAGAAGATGTGGAAGAAGATGTGGACGGCTGAGGGACTAGCTGAGAAAACAATTTTCCAAAAAAGCCATTCCTTCCACTTGATGATCCTTCACTGGTTTCAGTGCCTTGATAACAGGTGTTTGTCTTAATGTGATCCACATTCTTTTGGGATCTGTCGTGTGTGGCGACTTCTCCAGTACTATCCAAACGTAAAAACGGTGGCATTCTCTGATTATATGGATTCGATCTTGATTTAGTTGTCAAATGATTGATTGAGCTGTTGCTATGCTGGTTCCACCGGGCTAATGGCGGAGAGCCATGGTGTTCAGCTTTCATCACCTTTTAAGGGATTACCAAAAGCTTTATGTAAAATCAGATACAGTCAGAGCCAGCAAGGATACTTCTGACCGTTAAAAAGTATTTCCTATCCACAAAGCTGTCCCCAAGTTTAATCTTAAAATGTCCCAGATCGGGAATGACTTCTGTAATCGGGCTAGGCCTATGCCGACAACCAGATGGCGGGCACTTCCTTTTCGTCTGCCAGGATCCAGAGGGTTCACTCACTTCACACCAATTCTCTTTCAAATTCTTCTCTTCCTCGGCGTTGAAGAACTGAAAAAAATCACAATATGAACAGTTGTCACGGATTATTCTTTTACTCAACGATTCCATCACTTTGTAACCACACGATATATCAAAATTCTCAAAGCTTATTGTGGAATACATATGTTCTTTTCACATTGTTCTCGAATGAATACGAAGGTCGTGATGTTGGCTCCTTTTACATATCAATTTTGACGTCACACAATATCATTACGAGAGAAAAACTAGTGCACTGTCAATCACTTACATGTCTCCTGTGTGTTTTGTGGATTTTACGAGGAAACATTTTCTGACAATTAAACAAGCTTCAGTTAAACTACATCTTTCAACTAAGCACGATTTATTACTTGAAGAGAACGACTTCGTGTTAATTATGCAAGTTACCTGCAAAGGTCATTCCTCTAAAAGATTGCATCAGCCGTGCTCGAATTTAGTTGTAAGTGTCTACAAATATACGCATGTGTCCTCTTGCAGATTTATTTTCGCTTAATTGTGTTATCAGACGGGGTTTTTAACATTAACATCATTATGGAACTTAAAACATACTCTGGTCCTCTGATGTGTCCTTGCGTAGACATTTCTGGAAGTCTCCCATTTTTTCAAAACTATTATTAGACTTACTAAATATAGGTGCGCTATTTTTAAATCATAAAGTCCGCTTGTTTTGTTTCCATGTGATTCATGATGAAAACACTCACTAACAACAAGAAATCTGGTTGAAAAGGCTTTGTGGTGGCACTAATGGCTGATGAAACTTGACAGCTCACGGCTAGAAAATATGTTTCAGATGTTAACTCCATCGGTTGCCATAGCGGCCGCTCAGACAGACAAAACTTTTTCATGTGGATTATCCTACTACTGTACTAATCCATCAGTGATTGAGGACAATCAAAAACACCATAATCTCAGCCTGGATGTAGGGCCTAGACGAGAACATTTCAGATCTTTTTTTTAAAAGCCCTTGACTGGATGATGGGTATTAAATTGTCCATTTCTATTCAGGCTGGTTTCAAACATTGAGACTCCTGGTTTCAATTTTAATTAGCTCTTAGTAACAATCATGACCTATGGACAACAACATTGATTCAGCCTAGTTGTTTGATTGTGGATTTTGTTTGTTTGTTTTGGTGTGGTTCTTCGGCTAGAGGTCAGATTTTGCCTAAAGGTGTAGCCACATTCCAGCTTTGGGGATGGTGTTTAAAGGTAAAAAGGTAAAGGAGTCCCATAACCTATAAGGTCGTAGGGGAGCGAGGCGTCAGAGACCTCACTTCTCTAGGGCCAGCATATTGAGGGCGGCGCCCATCTCCTCTCCCTCGATGCTTTACCTTCCCTGACCCTAAAGAGGGCAGGTACCCATTTACAGCTGGGGGAACTGTACTGAAGCCAAGGCGCGCAAACGGTCACCCATCCAACTGGTAACCACGCTCGACGCTGCTTAACTTAGCTGGGGGAAAGCGAGTGCTCCGACCACTGAGCTATTCTGTCCGTGGTGTGTAAACACGACTAAAAGTGTGCAGGTGTTGTTGTTTTTCATTTTGTCATCCATTCGTACTGGCACGAATTGGCCTACTCTTTTGAAAGGCAAAACGGGTTTTAACGTATGGGCAAGATGGTCTGTGTGTGTTCGCACGAGGAACCTCGGTTTATAGTCTCATTCGAAGGACTTTGGGAGAAGTGGAGTTGGTACTGATGTTAACTCCATGGGAAAAATCCCCTCGAACGGGTACCTCGGTGGTGGCTCGAACCTGGGCCGACAGATAACGAGTGCAGTGCTCTAATCACTAGACAAAAACTGAAATAAACAAACAGCTTCTTCCTAAACAAATCAACAAAGTCTAGACCTTCATCCATTCTGCAAAAACAAAGTATTACTCTTCTCAAATTCTTAATGCCACATCTATGAAATCTCTCTTTTCCCTCACATCCACTCTTCTTGGATCTGAGAAGGCTAGTTCTCTGCCTTCTATCCATAGCCACTCTGAACTTCCTTCTTTTTTTCTGCATTCTTTTCTAACAAAATCTGCAACATTCGCTCTAGCTTGGATCAGACTCCTTTCCAGCCTGCAATTTCTGATCCTCAATTTTCTGGCACTCCTCTCCTCTTCTTTCATCCAGCAAGCGAGAAAAAAAATCGAGACAATTCTGAAAGGAATGACTATAAAATCATGCGATCTCGACCCCATACCTGCTTCTCTTTTTGCACAGTGCCTGCCACAGCTTATACCCACTATCACAACAATAGTAAACTCATCTCTTGTTTCTGGAAATGTTCCCTCAGCTCTCATAACTGCTATAATCACACCACTACTCAAAAAGCATGACCTTGACCTAACATTCTGAAGAATTACAGACCTGTTTCCAACCTACCTTTTATCTCTAAAGTCCTTGAAAAAGTACTTCTGGAACAGCTCAACAACCACCTTCTCTCCAACAGTCTTCTTCCTGCGTTTCAGTCTGCCTATCGCGTCAACCACAGCAATCAAAACCACCCTAGTCTACACCTTAAACACGCTTCTACTTGCTTCTGACTCAGGGAAAATCTCCCTTCTCACTTTACTCGACTTATCTGCAGCCTTAGACACTATTGACCACTCTTTTCTTCTCTCCCGTCTTCAAGAAACGTTTGGCGTTACTGGTACAGCCCTCACCTGGTTTAGCTCATACCTGACTGACCGATTCCAGACAGTCACAGTAAACAAGATTCAGTCAGCACCTGCCAGATTTCAATGTGGAGTCCCACAGGAATCAATTCTGGGCCCTGTTCTTTTCACTCTCTACACCGCTCCACTGTCACATATAATTAACCGTCATCAGATCAACGATCACTTTTATGCAGATGACTCTCAGATTCTAAGAAGTGACACTCCTAAAAATCTGCTTTCTCTCTCGACAAATATGGCCTACTGCTTTCAAGATATCCAAAACTGGATGATAGAGAACAAGTTACAACTAACTGCTGATAAAACTGAAGCCATGCATGTAGGGACCAAACACAAACTCTCCTCCATTACAACAGCTTCAATAGAATTCGGCAATGCATCAGTCCCTCTATCTACTGCTGTGAAGTATCTAGGGGTCATTAGGGACAACACACTCTCTATGCAAAAATTAATCACCCAGACCTGCCAGTGCTACTATCAATTACGTGTATTAGTGCAATTCGAAAGTACCTGTCCACAGACGCCAACATCCAAACTGTGGTGTCTCTCGCAGTTCTCTTTTGGCTGGTTTGCCAGCATCATCTACCCACTCCCTTCAACGTATACAAAACTCCGCAGCTCGATTAGTCCTCAGAAAGAAAAACTCTGAGCACCTTACCCCTCTCTTGTGATCTCTCCACTGGCTGCCTGTGCCACAAAAAATAAACTATAAGATCAGTACTCTCTGTTACAAATGTCTCCACAAAACAGCACCCTCCTACCTCTGTGAATGTCTTCACCTGTACACTCCTCGTTCCCTTCGCTCTGCTGCAGATTCCTTGTGCTTACGAGTACCTAGATTCAGCCAGTCCACCTTGGGCCATTGCTCTTTCTCTGTTTTTGGTCCATCCATCTGGAATGGCCTCTCTATCTCTCTTTGCCAAAGGCCTTCTTGTGACACTTTTAAATTCAGCCTCAAGACATATATGTTTCAAACCTAAGATTTTCCTCTCCTGTTTCATTTCATAGCTGTCCCTGCCTTTCAACAGCTAAAATCCCATCACCCTGCCAAAGTGTATAACCTCTGTGTGTGTGTGTGTGTGTGTGTGTGTGAATCAATCAATCAATCAATCACATTTATTCAGTTTTTACAAGCCATTAGACCCGTATGAACACAATATGAAAAAGCAACCATGGAGCAGTTGAGGTGATATAACACAGTAAGCACATAGTCTTTGTTGCAGGCAGGGAAAGAGCTACATGTTTCTGTTCTTTAGACATTCAATTACATAAACTTCCAGGTTCACAATCAGTTTCTCAGAAGGGTTTGAACACAGCATCTGAACCTTAAAGCCTGATGGAAACCTGTGATAATAAAGGGGTATATAACGTTTACGCAAAGCTGCATATTTTGGGCATATGAGCAAAAAATGACATAAATCTTCAATGAGAGATCAGTCACACTGAACACAATAAGGATTTACAGGTGTTTTCTTATAATGTGGAATGCCTTTCAGCAGCAGTGTATTACTTCCTAATAAGCAAAGTATACCGTGGTGTTCAGAGGAACCCAAAAGTCCTACATAATTTGCTCTACATATTCAAATAATCAGGACAAGACATCAATGAGTCATACCAGTTCTGACGATATAATTATGTCCAAAAGTCTGGTCTTTCAAGTTCTGATAAACAAGGAAAATTCTCCAATATCTTGCATTTCCCAGACATATCCAAAACCATTTGAACACAACAAAGATCTTACGTGAGTTACACAGTTTCTTCTGCCCATCTGATCATGCTTGAGCAACAAGAAGTAACACTGCTTGGGATATCTATTCTCAGGCATGGCAAGAAGTCTGGTCCAATATTTAAACATTTGTGTAAAAGTATCAATGTATATCGGGTATCTACCACATTCACCCAAAGCAATGCTATTCTTTACATCTCTGCCAACACCTAAAATCATTTTGCAAATCTTGATATGCACCTTTTCAATGTTGTCAAATCTACTATATCCCCAAATCTCTGAACTGTACAACAGAATTGGTTTGACTTTGGTGTCAAAAATTCTAAATAGGTGGTGACAGGCAGATTTTTTAGCTTGTGAATACAATCCTTTAATCCCTGCAACTGCTCTGAGAGCTTTGCCAGATAAGTTATTGACACAGCATGACCAATTCAGAGTAGATCCAAACATGATACCTAGATAACTGTAACAGGGTTCTGTCATAATTTGCTCGCCTGGTCGTACCATTTTTCACAGTTTTTCAAAAAACCACCGTTTTTGAAAACCACCACTTTTGTTTTGTCCATTTTAACTTTTATACCCCATTTGCAGCAGTACCTTTTAAGACAATTAATTTTCTTTTGTAAATGACCAACAGAATCTGACACCAAAGCAATGTCATCAGCATACATTAAAAGAAATAGGCTGAGCTGGCTGTTCAATAAATCTATGCCATGGGCACCACACAAACTCATTTGAACTTCTAATTCAGAAAGAAATATTGAGAACGACAAGGGCTCAGAATACATCCCTGTTTCACTCCAGATAAGCAATCAAAATACTCTGTTATTTTGTTACCAACTTTAACAGCTACTTTCACCCTTTCATACATACTTTGTAGCATCAAAAACATTTTTCCATGAATACCTTTATGTAATAACAAAAACAACAACTTTCCTCTATCTACACAATCAAAGGCTTTAGAGAAGTCTACGAAAAGAGTATAGAATCGACCACCTTGCTTTGTGAGATATTTCTGGACAAGACTCTGAAGAGTAAAGACATTATCAATGGTGCTATAGCCCTTCCCAAAGCCAGCTTGTGCCTCTGGGATTACGTCATAATCCTCACAAAACTAATTCAATCTTTCATTTATGACCATACTGTACAATTTGCTGATAACATTCAAAAGGGATATTTCTCTGTAATTGTCAACATTTTGGGTATTGCCTTTCTTATGCAAAGGATAAATCAATCCTTGTGCCCAACTCTCAGGGTAGTTCCAGATGAAAAAACTGTATTAAATAAAGGAAGTAGAAACTTTATGTGAACATCAGTGGCATGCAAAAAGAAATCAGAGGATAAGCCATCAGGACCTGAAGCTTTACCACTTTTCAGCTTCCGCAATGCTCTCCAGATTTCTACTTCTGAAATATCATCATCTAGTTGTGTTTCATTACATTCTTCACAGTCATCAGAACTGTGTGTCTTTAGAAATGTTTGTACATCTTCATCAAAATCCAAGTCATCTGATGACTGTTTCACATTGAACAGAGCATTGAAATAGACATACCATGATCGGGGGTTATTTCTTCTGCCCTATTTTGTTTGTTTGAGATAAGTCTTCTCAGTTTTTGCCAAGGATTAAGAGGGTTTTTTCATTGCAAGACTCATTTAATTCTTTTAGTAATTGTTCCTTATACTCTGGGTTTTTTTGCTTTTTTTTTTAGTTCTTTTTTGCTGTCAATGTAATTGTTTAAATCATTTTGCCTGTTTGAGTACCCAAACATTTTCAAGTGCCTGTATTCCCTCTTGTTTTGCATGCTGGCATTCTGCATCCCACCACTGTGGCTGCCCTTGTGCTTCACGCTTTCTCTGCCCTAGCTTCATTTTGTCTGCTGCACTGTGAAAGAAGGAAATAAAACAGTAACAGCCTTCCTCTGGTGTTTTCTAATCGAGCTCACATCTTAGCCTTACACCCGGGGTGTGTAGGCAAAACAAAGCCTTCCCCCCCTACCTATTCTGGGCCCCCTTATGACCCCAAAAGGGCGATGGCCTTCATCTCTTTTTTAATTTTTACCCCGTTGTTTTGGTCCCTTTTTTTCCCCTTCCCTTCGGGGGTCCAGTGCAATCTTTTTTTTTGGATTGGGGTCTTTTGGAGGATTCCCCAATCCCTTCCCCCGGTCGGTGATGATGGTTCCCATGTCTTCTGCCTGATCTCCGGTAGTTCTTCATTGGAATATTCTCGGGCCCAAAAGACCCGGAGAATTCTTCGGGCATATGGTGGGGAAGGACGAAGTTGGTAAGATCACTCCGTACCTCCGCACTCAGAACCAAAGGGAGTGTAACACAACACAGCCTAGTATAGCTTCGTTTTGGGTTTTGGTCTGTACGGTTGATCCCCGATTTTTTTCTCCCTAAAACTTTCCCTGGCCTTCCCCAGTCTGTTGTGGAGTCTTCTTTTGTGCCCCCCTCTGGTTTGTGATGCTGCCAGGTTGTGAACTTGTCTGTTGGCTTGGTCTTCCTTCATTTACAGGGGCGGGTGTGTTCAAAAGGGGGAGTGACATTGTCTCTTTTTTCTTGGTGAAATACAACCCAACTTGCTGCCCGAATGTTTGGATTGCTGGTTTTTAATAAAATAATAATAAAAGTTGGAATTTATATAGGGAATCTTGTAAGCAAAAATCAAAGCTGGTTTCCCCGGATTGTTGGGGTTGGGACAGGCCCCGGGCATCCGCAAAGTAAGGGTCTTTGTTGAGAAAGGCTCCACAACCCCTTTGGGTCACCCCCAATAAATGGCCAGTTGAAGAAACTCCCGACCACACATCCTTGTCTTTCTCCGCTTGACTTCAAAGACTTTTTCTAGGGCCCACGAGCATTGAAGTTGTATAGAAGCTTTTGATAATGACCTTTTTCAGGGAGCCATATGTCAAAGGTACTCCAAAGGCTGTCTTGGTTGCTGTCAAATGCCTTTCAAAGTCCACAAAATTTCCATAAATTTGTTTTGCCACTCGTGACTTTCGGATGTTTTCTGGCGTGAATATCGGGTCATACCCCTCGGTTCCTAACCCGCTTGCCCTTCCTCAAAGCTCGTCCACAGCGCATATTTTCATGATGCCCTTTGGGCCAATTTTCTCAGAAAGAAAAAAAGAGTGATTCCCCCAGTTTTGCAGCGCTCGGGGTTCCTTTCCAGGGTTTTTGACTATCCTCCCTTGGCCAAATATCATTTTCTCTCTTCCTGCAGCTGTGACGTGGTTCAGTATGTCGCGCAAGTAAATCGCCTTTAACAGTTTTGGGATAAGGTTGTCCTGGGCCCGGTCTTTGTTTTTGGGGTTTGAGGGGGCCACTATTCTCCTTTTTTTTGGGGGGTTTTTACGTCAAGTTAATCTTTTTTAGCTTCTGGGATGTTGCTGTTGGTCATTGGGGTCGTTGGAAATTCCGAAGTTTTCACCCTCTTTCTTCTTGTCTTTCTCTTTTTTTCAAAAATTTCCCTTGTCTGTCCCTGATTTGGTCCCCAAACTCCTCTTAAAATTTGTTGCATACTTTTTTTGGGGATCTTTTTAGCTCCCCTTGCTCCCTTGGGCCGCCCCCCTTCTGCCTCAGCTGCCCGTGGTCCATGGTTCCCTTGTAGGTGTGGTCTCTTCATTTCCTGTGTGCCTCCTTTTCAACTCTTCCGCCTCTTCGTACCGAGCCTGGGGACTTTCTTTCAGAATCCTTTTTGGTCCTTTCTTTCTTTGAGGCATTGAGGGTTTTTGTTTGGGTCCAGTCATTGTTG
This sequence comes from Rapana venosa, assembly GCA_028751875.1. Classification (NCBI taxonomy): domain Eukaryota; kingdom Metazoa; phylum Mollusca; class Gastropoda; order Neogastropoda; family Muricidae; genus Rapana; species Rapana venosa. The sequence continues at coordinate 8,635,502 of CM054148.1, forward strand.
GGCTTCTTTTTTTTGGCCGTTTGGGCCTTGCTGCTTATTACTTTTCAGACTGCTTCCAGTCGTATCTAGTCAGGTTCTGTCTGTTCTGCAGGTGGGAACTGTTCCTCAGATCGTTGACGAATGCAGACTTCACGTTGGTGCCTCAGTCCTGGTTTCAAAACGGCTTGAGTGTTTTGGCTTGTGTTCCTTTAGTTTCTCTGGATGTGTGCTGTCACAATGTGTCCTCCCACATCCCACTTCGCTTAGTTCTCACACCCGGAGATCGTTTCACATACCCTTGATCATCAGATGGTCAATTGGTTCATATCTTCCCCTTCCACGACCCCAAGCCGGTTGTGGATGTCCGGTTTCGTGAAGAGGGCCCTCCTACACAAGTTTTCATGGGCCCGAAATCCACAAGTCTTCCCCCTTTTCATTTCTTTCCCCCCCCGTGTTTTTCCCCCGACTCCTCTATGTCGGTTTTGTTATTTTTGCCTTGGCATTTAGGTCCCCATATGACGATGAGGTCATGGCGTGGGGCTTTCTCTGTCTCTGTCTGCAGCTGGTGGTAAAAGTCATCTTTGCTCTCATCGCTGCTGTTGTTGGTTGGTGCGTAGCACTGGATGATGGTGATGTTGGTGTGCCTTCCCTTCAGTCTCGCACTCATTAGTCTGCTGTTGATGGGCTTCCACTCCATAAGGCATCGCTCAACGCCTTTCTTGAGGATGATGGCAACTCCCTCGTGGTGCTGGTCGTCATCTCTCCCAGAGTAGAAGACGGTTTCTCTGGTGGTGGTTCTCACTCTCCCAGATCCAGTCCATCTACTCTCGCTTACTCCTAGGACATGGAGGTTGAATCTTCTCATCTCTAATGTTACCTGTGCCAGCTTGCCCGTCTCATACATCGTCCTCACGTTCCAATGTCCTAGTCTGATCTTAGTTTTGGTGGTGTTCAGGTCTTCCCTTATCCTGCTGGTAGCTTCCTCTCAGCTTTGGCCGTCAGCATTCATACGAGTCTCAGTGGACCCGGGAGGTCCTTTGCAGCAAAAGTATAAGTTTTCTCTGTTGCTGTTTCTGTAACTGCTCTTTTTTTAGGGGACAGGGTTGTTAGCCCTGTGCCCAACCTCCAACCTGGAGGAAGGGTTCCACCTTAGTCGCCTCTTACGACATGCCTGGTTGGAGGGCAGGGATCCTATTCTTGCAATGCTCGCTTTGTAAGCATACCCCGGTAGTCCCACGGGGGAATGCTGATGTAAATTTTTTTTCAAATTCCTTCTGGGCTTTCTCTTGACAGTAGTCATTGAATGACTCAGCATAACTTTCTTTCCAAAAATGTTGTATTTTCTTCTAAAATAATGTCATCCAATTTTTTACTTCAGCCTGAGTAAAGTGGAGGCACCGTGGTCGAGTGGTTTAGGCGGTCAACTCGTGATCCAGAGGTCGCGGGTTCGATCCCGCTCGGCTCGGTGTTGTGTCCTTGGGAAAGACACTTTACTCCTATTTTCCTCACTCCACCCAGGTGTACAAGTGGGTACCAGCTCTGCTGGGGAAGTATCTGGCGACAGACTAGCGTCCTGTCACAGGGGTGGTGAAAAACCATCAGTTCGCTTAACGCTACAGAAACCGGGATAAGCTCCGACTCTATGGGCCTTCTGGCTCGAAAGAACATACTACTACTACTATACTGAGTAAAGTGAGAGGGGAAAGAAAGAATGATGGGAAAATGGTCAGATTCTGATCTGTCAGCAACACACATGTCTGTTATATATTGATACAGTGGCATTGAACAGATAAAATAGTCTACTATACTTTTCCCTCTGTTAGCTGTACAGGTAATCTCCCCTTCAGTGTCACTCTTAGTTCTACCATTTACAATAAATAAGCCAAATTCTTTGCAAAGCTCAATGAGATTTCTTCCCAAATTATTTATGATGTTATCTTTTGATTTTCTGATATTTTGTGGGCCCTCTGAAATGAAATAATGTAAATCTTGAAATAAAGGGATCTGTGCATCTTTATCAGTAATATCAACATCAGGGGGTGTGTGTGTGTGTGTGTGTGTGTGTGTGTGTGTGTGTGTGTGTGTGTGTGTACATTTGGACTTGTTAGAACTATTACTTGCTATTGGTTTCATGACTGTAAGAATGAGTTGAGTGCAAGCGCTCTGATTTGTCTGTACAAGATACATCATCATCATCATCATCATCATCATCATCATCATCATCATCATCATTAACCATTACACCCAGTGGTGTATAGGGCAGCAACAAAGCGCTTCCACTCCTGCCTATTCTGGGCCAACCTAGTCACTGATCCCCAAGAGTGCTGCATGGCCTTCATCTCACTTTCTACAGTTCTTATCCACGTTGCTTTTGGTCTTCCTTTCTTTCTCCTTCCTTCTGGGGTCCAGTGCAATACTGTTCTTGTGATTGACTGTGGGTCTCTTCGGAGGATTGCCCAATCCACTTCCACCGTCGTCTGGTGATGATGGTTCCAATGTTCTCTTGCCTGCATCTCCATAGTAGGTCTTCATTGGAGATCTTCTCTGGCCAAAAGATCCGGAGAATTCTTTGGAGGAATATGGTGTGAAAGGATTGAAGTTTGGTAAGATCCACTTCCGTTATCATCCAGCACTCAGAACCGTACAGGAGTGTAGACACAACACAGCTCTAGTATAGCTTCAGCTTGGTGTTGGTGCTGTACTGAGTTGATCTCCAGATATTGTTCACCTTCCTAAACACATTCCTGGCCTTGCCCAGTCTGTTGTGGATGCCTTCTTTTGTGCCGCCCTCTGGTTTGATGATGCTGCCAAGGTATGTGAACTTGTCTGTCTGGCGTAGGTCAGTTCCATTCACTTTCACAGGGGCTGGTGTGTTCACATTGAGTGACATTGTCTCTGTTTTCTTGGTGCTAATACGAAGCCCCACTTGCTGTCCGAATGTTTGGAGTCTGCTGGTCTTCTCCTGGATATGTTGGTGTGTGTGGGACAGCAGCGCCAGGTCATCTGCAAAGTCAAGGTCGTCTAGTGTTGAGAACAGGCTCCAGCGAATCCCTCTTGGGGTGTCTTCTGTCGTCTTCCTCATCACCCAATCAATGGCCAGATTGAAGAGAACTGCCGACATCACACATCCTTGTCTTACTCCAGTCTTGACTTTGAAGACAGTGTTGCTATGGCCCACAGAGCATCTGAAGTTGTCATAGAAGCTTTTGATAAGGTGTACCAGTTTCGATGGGATGCCATAGTGTCGAAGGATACTCCAAAGGCTGTCTCTGTGTATGCTGTCAAATGCCTTTTCGAAGTCCACAAAATTTACATACAGTTGTCTTTGCCACTCTGTGCACTGTTCGATGATGTTTCTGAGCGTGAATATCTGGTCTATACATCCTCGTTGCTTCCTGAACCCTGCTTGTTCCTTCCTCAAAGCATCGTCCACAGCATCTGATATTCTTCTGATGATGACCTTGGCCAGTATCTTGCTCAGAACAGACAAAAGAGTGATTCCCCTCCAGTTGTTGCAGTCGCTCAGTGTTCCTTTCTTGGGGATTTTGACTATCACTCCCTTGGTCCAATCATTAGGTACTTTCTCCTTCTTCCATGCAGCTGTGAACAGTGGTTGCAGTATGTCAGCTGCAAGTTCAGAATCTGCCTTGAACAGTTCGGCACCAAGGTTGTCCTGGCCTGGTGACTTGCTGTTCTTGAGGGTCTTGATGGCAGCCACTATCTCTTCCTTTGTTGGGGGGTTGACGTCAATGTCTAAGTCTTTTGTAGCTTCTGGGATGTCTGCTGTCTGGTCATGTGGTGGTCGGTTGAGAACTTCCTGGAAGTGTTCAGCCCATCTTTCTTCTTGCTCTTTCTCTTTTGTCAACAGTTTCCCTTGTCTGTCCCTGATTGGTCCCCCAGCACTCCTCTTAAATTTGCTGCATACTTTCTTGGTGATCTTGTAGACTCTCCCTTGCTCTCCTTGGGCCGCCGCCTCTTCTGCTTCAGCTGCCAGCTGGTCCATGGCTTTTCTCTTGTCACGGCGTGCGAGTCTCTTCACTTTCCTGTGTGCCTCTCTGTACAACTCTTCCTGCCTCTCTCGTAGCCATGGAGACTTTACTTGCAGAAGTCTCTTCTTAATAACCACCTTCTCTCCAACAGTCTTCTTCCTGAGTTTCAGTCTGCCTATCGCGTCAACCATAGCACTGAAACTACCTTAGTCCATACCCTAAATACACTTCTACTTGCTTCTGACTCGGGGAAAATCTCCCTTCTCACTCTATTCGACTTATCTGCAGCCTTTGACACTATTGACCATTCAATTCTTCTCTCCCGTCTTCAAAAAACATTCGGTGTTACTGGCACAGCCCTCCCTGGTTCATTTCATTCTCACTGACCAATTCCGGGACAGTCGGGGGGTTAAACAAGATACAGTCAATACCTGCCAAACTGGAATGTGGTGTTCCCCCGGGATCAGTTCTCGGCCCCTTTGTTCTTTTCACTCTATACTGCTCCACTATCACATATAATAAACCGCATCATATCAACTATCACTTTTACGCAGATGACTCTCAGATTCAAACTAGTGTTACACCTGAAAATCTGCCTTCTCTCTTGACAAAAATGGCCTACTGCTTTCAAGATATCCAAAACTGGATGATACAAAACAAGTTACAGTTAAACCCAGATAAAACCGAAGCCATGCTTGTAGAGACCAAACACAAACTCTCTTCCTTACAACAACTTCAATAGAACTCGGTAATACATCAGTCCCTTTGTCCACTGCTGTGAAGTATCTAGGAGTTGTTATGGACAACACACTGTCTATGCAAAAATTCATCACCCAGACCTGTCAGTCCTGCTACTATCAATTACGGCGTATTAGTGCAATTCGAAAGTACCTGTCCACTGATGCAACATCTAAACTTGTTGCGTCTCTCATTCTCTCACCTCTGGACTATTGCAATTCTCTTTTAGCTGGTCTGCCAGCAACATCTATCCACTCCCTTCAACGTATACAAAACTCTGCAGCTCGCCTAGTCCTCAGAAAGAAAAATCTGAACACATTACTCCTCTCTTGCGATCTCTCCACTGGTTGCCTGTGCCACAGAGAGTAAACTATAAGGTCAGTACCCTCTGTTACAAATGGGCTCCACCAACAGCACCCTCCTACCTCTGTGAATGTCTTCACCTGGGACACTCCTTCTCGTTCCCTTCAGCTCTGCTGCAGATACCTTGTGCTTACGAATACCTAGATTCAACCAGTCCACCGTTGGTCGTAGCTCTTTCTCTATTTCTGGTCCATCCATCTGGAACAACCTTCCTCTCTCTCTTCGACAGAGGCCTACATATGACACATTTAAATCCAGCTTCAAGACATATTTGTTTCAAACCTAACTTTTTCCCTCTTTCATCTCAAAACTGCCCCTGCCTTCAACAGCCAAAATCCCATTACTCTGCCAAAGTCCAACCTGTGTGTGTGTGTGTGTGTGTGTGTATAGGTGCGTACATTTGAATTTTGTTTAAGCTTTTGATAGTTATTAGCTGCATGACTCTGTAAGAATATGTTGAATGCAAGCGCTCTGATTTGTCTTTGCAAGATATAGCGCTATACAAATTCCATTTATTATTATTATTATTCTTGATCTCTCTCTTTTCTTTGATGGCATCGAGGGTCTCTTGTGGATCCAGTCATTGTTGGTCTTCTTCTTTTGATGACCGATGTTTTCCTTGCTGCTCTCAGTGTACAGTTTACATATCTGCTTCCATGTCCTATCTATGTCATGCTGTTCTGTCATGTTCTGCAGGATGTGGAATCTGTTCCTCAGATTGTTGATGAATGCAGACTTCACGTTGGTGTCTCTCAGTCGCTGGGTATCAAATCGCGCTTGAGTGGTTGGTCTTGAGTTCTTCTTCAGTTTCATTTGGATGTGTGCGGTCACCAGGTGATGATCGCTCCCGACATCCGCACTTCGCTTGGTTCTCACATCCAGCAGAGATCGCCTCCACATACCGTTGATCATCAGATGGTCAATCTGGTTCATGTCTCTGTGCAAGATACAGCGCTATATAAATTCCATTTATTATTATTATTAGACTAGCACCCCCTTCCCCCCACCCCCAACTAATTTACTTACTTACTTAGGCCCATCACTGCCCCTGGAGCATAGGCTGCCGACAACAGTCTGCCAGAGTCCTCTGTCCTGGGCTATTCTCTCCAGCTGTCTCCAGGTATATCCCATCTTCCTGGTTTCTGCCTCAAGGTCGCGTCGCCAGGTGTTTCTTGGCCTACCTCTTTTTCGTTTTCCCTGGGGGTTCCATGATAGTGCCTGCCCTTTTGATGTTGGGTGGCTGGCTTTCTCAGGGTTGTGCCCGATCCATCCCCTCTCCTGCGCCGGATTTCATTCTCGGCTGGCAGCTGGTTGGTACGTTGCCACAAGTCTGCGTTGCTGATGGTGTCGGGCCAGTGGATCTGGAGGATTCGTCTCAGGCAGCGTTGATGAAGGTCTGCACTTTCTTGTGGTGGTCTTTGTTTGTCCTCCATGTCTCCGTCCATACAGTAGGACTGACTTTACGTTGGGTTTAACAGCCTGTCTTTGGCGGG
>CM054148.1:8642563-8675063 GCA_028751875.1 Rapana venosa
CCACCCACAAAATACATCCCCACGCTCCCATTACACACCTAGCACCCACTAGCACCAACATCCACGCCACGCCACCCACCCCCCCCACCCAGACCCAACACCCCGCACCGCACCCCACCCCACCACACCCTTAGCACAGCACTAGCACACCCACTACACCAATAGCAACCACCATAGCACCCCGCACCACACCAACACCCTCCCCTAGCACCACCCTCCAAAGCACCGACACCCAACCCCACACCCCCCACATTCCACCGCAACCCGCACCCCAGCACCTCCGCTACCCCAGCACCAGCACACGCAACCAAACCCGCCCCCGCCCACACCCACCCCACCCCCCCCCGCCTAGCACATAGCACCCCAGCAAACAGCAAACCCCCCGCGCCACCCCTGCACCACACCAACCCCACCCAACTCACGCACACGCACCCACCCAGCACCAACGCCGCACCACACTCCCCCCCCCCCACCCCGCACCCAACACACCAACCCTAGCATCCCCAAAGCAACCACCCGCCATAGCACAATAGCACCCAACCCACCCCCTCTAGCACCACCCCCCCGTAGCACACACCCCGCCAGCCACCACCCAAACCCACCCCCACACCCAGTCACGCACCCGCACCGGAGCACACCCACCCCACGCACCCCAACACACAACAACCAGACATAGCACCCCTCCACCTCCCCCCTAGCACCACCCACCACAAGCACCACCTTCCAAACCACAGCAAAACACCCCCAGCACCATAGCCCCACCCACCCCACCACCCATAAGCACAGCATCACCCACACCCTAAGCAACACACACACCAACCCCCACCCCCCGGCAGCACCCCACACACCTACACTCCCCAAGCACCAAAAGCAACCGAACAACTTCCACAACAACCACCACCCCCTCACCCACCACCAAAAACCACACCACAACAACCGCAGCGCACAATAGCAACCAACACCCACCACCCAAAATCAAATATCACCAATCGCACTAGCACACACCCCACCGCACACCCCCACCCCCCAAACCTAGCACCCCACCCCAACACTAGCACCCGCCCCCCCACACAACCCGACCCACTAGCACCCCCACCAACTCGCAAAGTACAAACACTCCACACCGCACCAGCCCCCACCCCTACCCCAACCACACCCCACTCAACAACACCCCAGCACCCCCAACACCCACCACACCACCAGCACTCCCACACCACATCAACACCAAACACCCAACGCACAACACCATCCCACCACCACCCACCGCACCCCCCCTAGCACCCACACCCATAGCACGACTAGCACGCCACACCCACCAAATAGGCACACAACCTTAGCACCCCCACCGCACCCACCACATCTAGCAAACGCGCAACCCCCCCACCGCACCCACCCTAGCAACCCCACCCCCCCAAACCCCGCACCGCACACCACGACCCCCGACAACTAGCACCGATACCCCCACCACAACGGCACCCCCAGCACCACACCCCCACCCAGCACCCCACCACGCAAACCCCCCCCCACGCCACCACCCGCAAACACAACACACCCGCAACCACACGACCCACCCAACCACGCACCCCAACACCACCCCCACCACTCCCCCCCACCAAACACCAAGCGACCCCCACCCTACACCCCCCGCACACACACCTCCCCTCACCCAACCACCCCACCAAGCAACCCCCACACCCAATAGCAACACCCACAGCACCCATAGCACCCCCCACCCTAAAGCACTAGCACCCCTAACCCCCACTCCACCCCACCAAAGCATGTAGCACGCACGTACACCACCAACCAACCTATAGCAAACCCACCCCACCACCCAACCACCCACCCGCAATAGCCAACACCGCACCCCACCACCGCCTATAGCAACCCACACCAACTCCCACCCCACACCACCCCCCACACCCAGCACCACCGCACCCCAACCCCTAGCACACCCACCCACACCACCCCACGCACCCCCCGCACGCACACCACCCAACCCCCCCGCCAGCTAGCCTAGCAACTCACATAGCAACCCCCACCGCACCCACCCCTAACACCACACCGCAACCACCACACCTTAGCACCACACAGCACGCACCCCCGGCCCCCCCCCCCCACGGCGCCCCAACCCACTCCACACCACCCCCCCAACCACACCACCCCACCGCACCACCCAAACACCCACCCCCAGGCACCCACCCACACCACACACCCCCACCGCCACACCACGGCACACACCCCCCCCCCCCAACGCACCCCGCACACACACTCATGCACCCACCGCCGTAGCAAACTACCCCACCACCACCCCACCCAAACCGCACGCCACCCCCCCCACCTATAGCACCAGAGCAAAACCGACCCCATCACACAAACCCACCCACAAGCTACTCACCCGCACACACCCCAGCAAGCACATAGACTAAAGCACACCCCCTCACACCCTAAGCAGCTGCACCGTCCTACTAGCACCCATATAGCACCCCACCCCCCCACCGTAGCACCCAACCCCCATAGCCCGCAACCCACCCACCTCCCCTCTAGTCACACCCCCGATAGCAACCAAGCACCACCCCCCCACCACCCACCCCCCCACTCCATCCTAGCAACCCGCACCCCCAACCCCACTCCCCTCACACCCAGCACCCACTCCCCCCACAAACACACCCAACCCCGCACACCCTAGCACACACCCCCAAAAAAACGAATACCAAAGCACCGCACCCACCCACCACCGAGCACCACCCCCCCCTAGCCACACCACCCTAGCACCCCCCACTCATGAAGCACCCGCACAACACAGCACGCACACACAACCCACCAAGCACAGCACAACCCCGCCGCCCCCCACTACCCCACCCACCACCAACTCACCCCACCCACCGCCCCATCTCCCCACAGCACAGCGCAAGCACACAGCAACCCAACCCCCACCCCCCCAACCGACACCCCACTCCCACCCCCCCCCGACCATTGTTAGCACCAACAACCCACTGCAACACGCAAAGCACCCATTAGCACCAGCACCCCCCCGCACCCACCACCACCCACACCCCAACCCCACTCTACACCACCATAGCACCGACACCGCACCCCTAGCACCTTAGCCCGCACCCTAGCACCCCCACTCCCCACCTCACTCCCAAAAATACAGCACCACACAAGTAGCAACCTAACGTCCCCACCAAACACACCCGCTCACACCACACTTCAATAGCACCACCCTCATAGCAAACACCCCAGCTACCCCCCACGACCCCAACCCAGCACCCCACACAACCACCCGTAGCACCCCACGAGCAACCCAGCACACGAGCACCCACAAACCTAGCACAGCAACGCAACAACCCCCACACCCCGGCCCCAACGACCCCCCATAGCACACCACCCCAGACAACCCGGCACCAGCACCACACTCGCACGCACACCCACCCAACCGCACAGAAGCACAACCACCATAGCATAGCACCCCCCACCACCCCCCACCACCACCAGCCCAAACCACCCGGCACCGCATACACCCCACCAACACACCCGAGCCAAACCCCCAACCCTCCCACCCACCACACCACCCCCCTAGCACACCCCCACCCTAGCCACCCCCCCACCACCACACCACCACACACCGCGCCCCACCCCACCCCGCACCACAGGCACTAGCACCACCAACCACACCCCCACCCCACACACAACGAGCAACAACAACCCACACCCCACACACAACACCACCACCCACCCACCCCAACCCCTAGCACCCGGGCACACCACTCCCACCCGACCACCCATAGCACACTAGCACACACTCATAGCACACCACCCGCACCCCTGCACCCACCCGCACAGCCAGCACCACCCGCCACACCACACCACTAGCAACCCCCGCACCGCACAGCAGCCCCCCCCCACAACCCAACACCTTAGCACAAAACCAGCACGACCACCCAGCACCTAAGCATCAGCACTAGCAACACACTCTACACAGCACCCCCAACCACAACCACGCCACCCCCACCAATAGCACACCTCACCCAGCAACCCCCTCCCTCCGCCACTACACTCAACCTGCACCCCTCACCTCCACCACCCCACCACCCTACCCCACCCCCACCCCACCCACACCACGCCATAGCACCACAATAGGCACCCTCACTACCCCCACACCCGCAAATAGCAACAAGCACCCCCGCATAGCACGCACCCAACCATAGCACCCCACCAACAACACTAGCGACCCCCCCCCCACACTCCACCCCAACACGACCCTACCCCTCGCAAACACCTCCACTCCAACCCCCACCCCAACCAGCACCAACCCCCCCACTAGCAACGGACCACACACCCACCCACACATAGCACACCCACATAGCACACAAGCAACACACAACGACACACACATCACCCACTCAGCACCACTCGACGCAAGCTCCACCTCCCCCCACCCAATCCCTCAAACCGCCACATACACGCACCCCCCACATAGCACAACCCCCACGACAACGCCCCTCCCCCAAACACTCCGTAGCACCACACACCACCCAAGCACCACGCACCACCCAACACACAAAGCTCCACCCACCAGCACCCCCCACCTAGCTCATAGCACCCACACCCCCCGCAATAGCAAATTAGCACCCCCCCACTCCACACACCAACACACCACCACCCCCACTAGGCACCGCACCCCTCCCGCGACGCACCCCACCGCACACCCAAACCACCAATAGCACCCCTCACCACCACCGCTACCGAGCCAGCACCCACGCACCTAGCAACTTCACAAACTAACACCCTCACCCATCAAACGCACACACCTAGCATCAACCCACTCTAAGCTACCACACAACACACCCAACACCCCGCACCCACACCCCCCACCCCCCCCGCCAAGCACCACGCACTCACCTACAAAAATACACACACGCACCCCACCCCACCCCCCACCCGAACCACTATCACCCCTAGCACAATCACACAACCCCAAGCACGCCCCCCCCCCCACCCTCCACCACCCCTCAACGCAGCACCCCACAGCACCCCCTTAGCACGACCGTCAAACCCCACCACCCCAACCCCCCACCACCCCGACGCACCCCCCCACGCAACAACGCAACTTCCTAGCACCCTAGCTCACACCCCAAACCACACCCACCCAAGCAACCACCCACCCCCCAACATTAGCAACCAGCAACCACCCACGCACCCACCACCACACACAATAGCACCCCCCCCACCCACCCCAACATGACCCCATAGCCTTAATAGCACACCCAGCACCACCCAAAACACCACGCCACCTAGCACACCGCACTCCACTAAGCACAAGCACCACCGCACACACGGAGCAGCAAACACCGACCCCGCCACCCGACCTAACCGCACCCACGATACCCTCAACACCAACCACCCAAATAGCATAGCACACCAAAACCGCCCCTAACCAACACCTAGCACACCCAACGTAGCACCACCCACACCAACCCTACTCGTCCCGTAGCACCCCTTAGCACTAGCACCACCAACCCTATGCAACCCCTGCACCCACACCATCCCCAGACCCCTGGACCCCCCCTAATCACCCCGCCAGCACCACCCAACACAGCACACCCACTCACCACCTCACGACCCACCACTAGCTCCAGCACCAGAACACAGCACTCACCACCCTCCACAGCACCCTAGCAACCCCCCCAAAAAAAAACCCACCCCAGACTAGCACCAAATGAGCACCACACAAACCACACTCCAAGAGCACACAACCCCACCCAAATAGCACTAGCACCCCACACCCCCACCCTCAACACACCACACCACCCCCCCCAACCCCCGCCCACCCACAACACAACTAAGCAACCAGCACACAACGCACACCCACCACAGCACCCCCACCCACCACACCCACCCGACACAGCACCCCGCACACCCAAGCACCAGCACCCTAACCACCATCCAGCCCCCACCATAGCACCACTCAACCCCACACCCCCACAAATAGCACACCACTCCACCGAAGCACCACCCACTCCCTCCAACCACACGCCCCCGCCCGAGCACAACACCACCCTAGCAAAAACCCCCCCCCCACACCCCACAACCCACCCACCCACAACCACCACGCACCAACCACCTAACCCCCTACCCACCCCGCAAGACCCCCTCCCCCCACCCCAGCACGTAGCACCACCACCACGCGCACCACTAGCAAACCACGCCCACCCCCCCGATAGCACACCTACACCCCCAACCTAGCACCACCCCCCACCACCACCATGTGAATAGCAACCAAACCTAGCACAAAGCAAAACTAGCACACCTACAACCTAGCACTAGCACGCCTACTAGGCACGCACACAGCACCGGACCCCAAAGAGCACCCCGTCCCCCACGCCACAGCACCCCACCAACCATAGCAACACCCCCCCCCCCCCCCAGCCCCACACCACCACACCACCCCACCCAAAGCAACCTAGCACACCTACACCCACCAACACCAACTAGCACCTCCCCCCCCCACACTAGCACACACACCCCCCCTGCAACGCACACCTCCCCCCCCCACCTAGCCCACCACATAGCAACCACCGCCCACATATAGCAACACCAACCCACGCAACGGCACCCACACGGCCCCCCCACCCCGCCCCCCACCCCGAACCCTATATGAAGACCCACGCCCATAGCACCCCCCACAAATAGGCACCCAACCACCCACCCCCACATACCACACCACCCACCCACACCTCAGCCCCCCCACCCACCACCCACACCCCCCGGCACGGCACCATCCACCCCGCTACCAACCGCCCCACACGCCCACTACAACCCACACGCACCCACACACACACACACCGCACCCCCCCCACCCAACCCGCACCCCAGCGCAACCCGCCCCCCCTCACACCACACCACCCCCCCCACCCCCATGTAGCACCCAACACCCACGCACCCCCCTCGTTAGCACCCGAGCACCCCCCCCCCACACTCACATATCACCACCTAGCACCACCAAACGCGCACGTACTCACACCGTTAGCACGCGCGCACCAGCCTAGCACAGCACACGCCGTATTAGATACCACACCACCCCCCACCACACCCCAACGAACGCACATACGGCTCAACACACTAAACCCCTCACCCCACCACCTACACCAAACACCACACATCAAGCACCACCCACCCCCCCACCCACACCTCTAGCACACCACCCGGCCTCACCAACACCCCACCACCCACCGCCCGCACAACCCTCACAATAGCACCTCACCACTACAGCACACAGGCACCCCACCACCACCCCACACACCACGCCCCACCACACCACACCCACCCCCACCGACTGCACCAACACACAACAAACCACACCACCCCCAAAGCACCGCACGGAACCCCACTACACCCACCCACCACCCTCGCCCCACTAGCACCCACCAAACACCCCTCAAACACCGCCCCGCACCCACCTAAGTAGCACGCCACCGCGCACGCACCACCGCCCACCGGTCCTCACCGCCCACCCCCAACCGCAAACACCACGCACACCGCACTAGCAAGCACACCCCACCACCCCAACCACCAACCTAGCAGCACACCCGCATAGGTACAACCTAGCACCCGCCAACCCACCCACCACCCCCACAACCCCTGTAGCACATAGCACTAGCCCCTACCCACACCCTCCACCACACCCCGCCTACGAACCCGACCCGCACCCACATCAGCAACAACCCCCACCCACCCCATACAGCACCCCACCCCCAAAGCACCCTCCACCCCCCCCAGCCCTAAGCACCACCCAACCGCCCTCGCCTCCCCGCCCCCCCCCGCACCAATCCTTAGCAACCACCCCACACTGAAATAGCACTCCACCCACCACCGAAGCACACACCCCCCCGCCCACCACACGCACCCCACCCACCCCCGCCCCACCCACACCCAACCACGAAGCACCCCTCGCAACACACCACCCCTCCCCAACCCCACAACCCCACCCCGCCACCCAAACTAGCACCCACCCCCCCCAACCCACCCTCCACGCAACCCCGCCACTCACCCCACCTCCCCTAGTATGCACACTAACAACCCCCCCACCCCACACCACCAGCTGTCACGAGCACGTGCTAGCACACTCACCACCACCGCACCGAACGCCCCCCCCCACCCCCAACTCCGTTCCCCAACCACACCCTCCACCGTCCACCCACCTAGCACCTATAAGCGCACGCTAGCACCCAAGCACACACCCATAGCACCCCACCACCCACTAGCACCGACAAACTGCACAGAGCCAACCACACACACCGCACAGCACTAGCACCCGCCCCACGCAACCACACGACTAGCACCATAGCACCCACCCACTAGCAACCCCCCCACCACAAAGCAACCCACCCACCCCACACAACCACCCAAACCAACCACCCGCCCCACACACCCACACACACCCCCCGACCCACAACCACCACCCCCCTGATCACACCCCCCCACTCATAGCACTTCACCTCACCACCTCTCACCACAATAGCACCCCCTCACGAGCTCCCCACCAACCCCCAAACGCTAGCACAACCCCACCCCCCAGCACCCCAACGCCCACCCACCCCCACGCACTTCCCACCAAAAATTAGCAACCCCACTAGCACCCCGCACCCACCACCCCACCGGCAATCACCACAACCGCACCCCACCCATTAGCAACCCCCACCCCACGGACCCCCCCACCCACCACGCACCCACACACCCACCAGAGCACCCCTACACCGTAGCACCACACCACCCCAGGGATGCACCCCCACCCACCAGCATCACGACCACCCTCCTACCACCGCCGCACCACAACCCACACAACCACTAGCACCGCACCAGCCCCCCCTCCCCCCCCCACTGGGTCAGTCAACACCCAACCACTCCACACCACACAGCACCCATACACCCCTACCCAACCCCCCGATCTGAAATCCAACACCCGCAACCAGTAACCCGACACCCCACCCCACCCCCCCCACCACATAGCAACCGAATAGCACCCGCACGCCATAGCGCAAATAGCGAAGCAACCACGAGCACACCCACCCAAAACGGTAAGCCCCTCTTGTACACACACTCCTCCCCAACTTTCGCACACTCAATTAGCACCACACACCCACACTACACCCCTCACCGACGCCGCCAACCACCCCACCATCAACTACCGCACAAAATCCCCACCACACCAACGCCACTCGACCCCCCGTAGCACCCTCTCCGCAAAACCCCAAGCACTACACCACCCCCCACCACACGCACAACCCACCACACCGATAGCACCCACTAACACACGACCCACCAGCACCGCCCTATAAGCACCACCCACCCTAGCACCCAGCAACCACCCACAGCACCCTGAGCACAAGCACACACGCCCCACCCCCCCAACCCCCCCACCCGTGAGCAACCCACACAAAGCCACCCCTAGCACCCCGCACTGCATAGCACGCCCCACACCCGAGCACCAACTAGCACACCCAAAACGCCCCACCACCCCAACTACAACCTACCGCACACCCCCCCCCTTCCCGACCCCCACCCGCCAACTAATTTACTTACTTACTTAGGCCCATCACTGCCCCTGGAGCATAGGCTGCCGACAACCTCTGCCAGATGTCCTCTGTCCTGGGCTATTCTCTATCCAGTCTGTCTCCAGGTAAGTCCCATCTTCCTGGTTTATCTTTTCTTTTCTGCCATCAGTCGCTCGGCCAGGTGTTTCTTGCCCTACCTCTTTTTTTCGTTTTCCCTGGGGGTTCCATGGGATGGTGCCATGCCTTGTGTGTTGCTGGCAGGCTTTCTCAGGGTGTGCCCGATCCCTTCCCCATCTCCTGCGCCGATTTCATTCTCGGCGGCAGCTGGTTGTACTTGCCACCAGTCGGCGTTGCTGGATGGTGTCGGGCCAGTGGTGATCTGGAGGAGGCAGTCTCAGGCAGCGTTGATGAGGTCTGCACTTGTCTTGATGGGGTCTTATGTTGTCCTCCATGGCTTCCGCCTCCATACCGTAGGACTGACTTGAAAAAAAAAAAAAAAACGTTGGAGTTGAAACAGCCTGAGCTTTGGCGGTCGACGCCACCGTTGAGCTCCAGATGTTCTTACGCTTGGCAATATGCTGCCCGTCGCCTATGCCAAATCTTGCGCTGAGACGCGGCGTCTGTGCCGCCCTGCATGTTAAATGATCGACCCAATACGTGAAATGTCTCCACTTCTTCCAGCTCATTCCATTTATAGTGGACTGGGTCCTCACTATGCTGCGTTGATCTTGGGAATCTTGAGTTTTTGCCTTCATTGGAGCTTGAGACCAACTTGTAATGAGGTGACTGCCTAGTTCTGTAGTCCCTTGTCTTGCATCTGTTGGCAGCTGCTGGAAAGCAGGGCCAGTCGTCTGCAAAGTCGGGATCACCAGCTGGTCCCACAGTGTCCACTGGATTCATTTTCTAGCTGTATGCTGTTAATGTCTGCATGTCCACTCGAGCGCACAGGAGAAGAGAAAGGTACAGGAACAGCCTTGGCTGACATCCGGTCTGCACCTCAAGCTGTTTTGAGTGGTTGTCCTCCATGGACCAACCCGGGGGAGGTCTTGCTTGTGTAGAGTCTGGTGATCAAGTTGACCAGTATGGGGGATGGCACTAACGGACCAAGGGGCGAAGCTACGTTTTCCAGAGGGTGGTTGCGGTCCACAAACCTGTGCGATGCTTTCAGCATGAATCAACAAAGTTTGAGGAATAAAGAACGAGTTTCACTCTAAAGATTGCTCAACGATGAGGTGCAAGGTGGCTTAACGTGAATCTACGCATGATTTTCTGGTGGAAAGCCAGCCTGCTGGTCTTCGAGGAGAGGGTCGACTGCATTTTTCATTTCGCTCGAGGAGGATCCTGTTAAAGACTTACCTGGCAACGGACAGAATCGTTATCACCCTCGATAGTTGGCCCAGTTTCTGAGAGTCTCCTAACGGGCGAGGACGGGGATGTAAAGAAAGCACATGGGTGCCGTTAGAGCATTATCCTCGAAAAAAAAGGAATTTGTCAGTGCCATTGTCTTTGTCCTTATCTTGGGTAGCTTGATGAGGTAAGCCCTCCTTCCAGTCTGATGTACTCTCCGCTCCTCTTCCCAAATCTTCCCCATAGAGAGGGGTCACCCATAAATCTCTACCGGGTCCTCCAGTCGGCCTTAGGGCGTCCTGGATGTGTTTTCGTAGATCCATGGCTGCCTTTGCCATTCTCAGCTTTTTGAGATGGCTTTCCTGATCTCCTCACTGTTGGTTGCTCACAGTTGAGTCTAGTCTCTATCACAGGGTCTAATGTCCGGGGTTTTAAAGGGAGATCTGTTTCAGAGTTCCTCTAAGTGCCTCTGCCGCATCATGTTCAAGGTATGTCCCCTTCGTTCCCAGGATGAGTGTTCCCTTTCTTGTCTTTTGACTGGTCGCTCAGCCTGCGGTACGTCCCTGAAAGTTTTTATGGGTGTCCATACTGCAGCTTCATGTGTTACTGGCTGCTGCTATCCTCGCATCTTCTGCAGCTGTCGAGGTACTTGCGCTTGTCTTTCTTGCGCTTCGCGTTACGTCTCTGTTGGCTTCTGTGAAGTCGCTTGTGCCTTGGCCCTTTGCTGTCTTGCCGGCTGTTGCTTAACGGCTGCTGTTCTTCTGCTTCTCTTCTCAATCTGGCCCAGTGGACTGCCGATTTCCATTCCTTCGGTTGGTGTCCTCCGTGGGGCCCACTACTCGCTGACAATTTGACGTCAGTTGGTCTCTTTCACTTTCTTCCACTGGCTCTCCGATGTCCAGTCCTCTCATCAAGCAGTTCTTGGTAGTACTTGGTACTTGTTGGTGAGGGCTCAGCTTGAATTCTTCCATATATCTTTGTGTCGCTTTCAACAAGGCGGGTGTGATGACTTCTACTTCTGCCACTTTTGTTGTTGGCTTCAATCCAGTTCTTTCTTCAGCTTTAGCTTAAGAGCCCTTGGCTACCAAAAGGTGGTGGTCAGAGCATACGTCTGCTCCGCTTGTTCACCCTTACATCCTGTAGAGACTCCTGAATGTCTTGGCTCATGCAGATATGGGGGTCGATCTGGTTCTCAGATTTCACATGATTGGCGATAAACCCCGGTGCTTTATGTACTCTTCTGTGGGGAAAATGCTGCCACTGATTACCAGATTGTTGAGAGCACAGAAGTCTGCAAAGCTCTCGCCATTCTCATTCACGCTCCGTAACCGTGTCTTCCTATACACTTCCTCGCACCCATGTTGTCCGTGTCCGAGCTGGCATTGAAATCACCCATAGGATGTCTTTATAACTTTGTTCTGGGGCTTTGGCAAGGACGTTCGCAGGTCTGTGTCGTAGAATTGATCTTTGCTTCCTCATCGCTGCATTAACGTGGCGCATAACACTGATGATTTCTCCAGCTGATCGTTTCTTCCTTCGTCTGAAGGAATGCCGTGATGGGGTGTGTGATCCGTGGGCGTCCCATCCTATCAGGTCTTGACAACTATGAGCGCTACGCCTTCTGTGTGTGGAGCGTGGTCTTCTTTGGTGGACAGAATAAAAGCAGCATCTCTCCAGAGAGCAACCTCCCTTTGTCCCCTGACTGTGTTCAAAACGGGTTCTCACTGAGGCCAAGGCAATGTGAGGTTGTAAGCTTTTTCCCATCTCTGCTGCTACTTGTGTTGTTTTTCTCATACATGGTCCTCACATTCCAATGTCCCCGACGTTGATGGTGGTGCTGGTCGATAAAAGGGGGGTCGGCCTGGTCTCTAGACTCTATGCTTTCAACCACAGCGGCGTCAGACATCCTCTTGGCGAGACCCTTCCCTATCACCAGGGCAGTATCCTCTAGGTGGTTATGCGTTTCGTGTAGCAAAGCTTTGTTTTTAACGAGGGTGGGGTTCTGAGCCCCACCCCAAACCCTCCCCTTTTCCCATCCAGGATTGGGACTGGCCAAGGCAAAGAGTCCCAAATAATTTAGAACAACTTGAATGAATAATGAGTTTTTAACTGAAAAGGCCTTTTCACCTGGGTGGCTGATTGTTTTTTTGTTAAATTTTTCACTGACACAAGAGACCCAGTGCCATTCTTTCAAACGCTTGCTGTTGGTGCCATATTAAAGTCCAGAAGAGATGTCCTGTTTGGAGACTATAACTGAAACCCAAAGAAACTGAAGTTGTCCTATATCTACTAGCTACAAACCACAAACTGCATGTGTGTTTAAACTTGTCTTTCGTCATGTTGAACTGCAAAGATGGGTATCAGCTGGGTAAGTCACCTCACAGGCCAGTGTACAACATGAGTGGACTACAGCTAGCTGACTTGTAGTAAAACTCCGGGCGACACATATCCTGTCTAAGGCCATGGTCAGTAGGAACAACTTTAAAGTGCACAGTGGTGTTCCCCTTCTGCGGTATGTTCCTGATGGGTGAGATGCATGCACTGGTCTTCTCCAACCGCCTATGACTTCCCTGCAGGAGAGTCTGTCCTCCGCGACCTCACCTAACACATTCCAACCTCGAGCCATCTCATATCCACCTAAGCCGGCAATCTTCTTTTGTTTGGAAGGCACCATAAGCACCCCCAACCCCCACCCACCCCACCCCCCCCCCCACCCAGCACCCCCCCGCACCCTCCACCCCCGCCCAACCAACCCCACCACACAACCCCCACCTAACACGCCACCACCCCCACACCACAACAACCCCCACACGCACCCCACAGCACAACCCTAGCACTAGCACCCCCCTACACCAAAGCACAACCACACACACGTACAAACCCCTACACCACACTCCCAACCACCCTAGCACACCAACATCTAAGCAGCACCCCAACAACCACCCTCCCGACAACCCCCAAGCAACACACCCAACCCCAATAGCAGCACCCCCTCCTCCCCACCACAGCACCCCCACCCACACAACACCCCCCCCCCCCTCCGGCACTCCTAGCAGCCCCACCCAACCCACCCCCACTACCAGCAACCTAAGCAACCTAGCACCACCAACACCCTCCACACGCCACCCACATAGCACCCAGCACCCCACCACCACAGCAACCCCACTTCCAACCGCGCAACGCACCACCACCCAACGTGCACCCCACCCCCCCCCCCCACACCAACCCTCCCACCGGCCAGCACACCCCCAGCAACCACCCTAGCCACCCCCCCTACCCCCCCCCCCACGCACCCCCTCCCCACCACCTAGCTACACCCCAACATAGCAAACCAGCAACGCCACACCACCCCCCCAAAAAAAAATAATAAATTAATAAAATAACCCCACTAGAGCACGCACCACACTCAACCCCAACCACTTAGCACAACCACACCCAGCACCCACGCCCAAGCAACCCACCACGCACGTCACCCCCACCACACCACTTACAACTAGCACCCCAGCACCGGTCCACGCAATAGCACCCTACATCCCCCACCAAGCAACCCCCCGCAAGCCCAAAACCCCAACCCACCCCGCCCGCACCCAACCTAGCACCCCCACACCCCACAAGCACCAACCACGCAATAGCACCCACCCCCCGCCCCTCATCCGCACCACGCACACCACCCCACCCACTGCACACCACACCGTAGCACCCCCCACACTAGCAAAGAAAACAAACCACCCGCCATCACCCACCCCCTACCAGAACCCACACGCCAACATCACCACACCCCGCATAAGCACACAACAGCACGCACAACCCCACCCCCAGTCACCCACCCAACCCCCCCCACCTACAACCCACCCAGCCTCACAACGACTAATACAGCCACACCGGGCCCCACCCAGGCACTAGCACCGCTACCAACCAACACACCCCAACCACCCCACCGCTAGCAACTCACCCCCGGTCACCCCACCGCCCCCCCCACAACCCCCACGCACTAACACACCCCACCCACCCCACCACCACCCCCAGAACACACAACCTAAGCACCACCACCGTACAACCCCCCACATAGCACACGTAGCACCCCACCCCCCCCCCACCTCCACCCACCCCACCCACACCCCAACCCCCCAACAACACCCCGCAACACCACACCCACCTATAGCACTAGCTTAGCACCCACTCCACCCGCCCCCCCCCCCAAGCAAACCACCAACCCCACACCACTCCCCCCCCGCAAACCACCCCACCCACACTAAGCTCACCCCCCACCACACGCAACCCACCAAACCCAACCCCCCACCAACCCAGCACGGCACCCACCACCCCACAAATAGCAACCACAAACACCACGCCACCTCTTAGCAACACCACTCACACACACACCCCACACCCCCAACCCCACCCCGCACACCCCTCATAGCATTAGCACCCAACCCCCACCTTTGCAAGCACACCACGCACACCACAGCAACACCACCGCCCACCAACCAGCACACCACACCACCCTGCTAGAACCCACCACACAACCACCGCAACCCCCACGCAACACCGCCCCCCACCAAAACAAAAAACCCCCCCAAAACCACACCAACACGAACCCCGACACACACACCCCCCCCACACGCAAGCTCCACCCAACCCATGACATCCCCACCCACCCCACCCACCATAGCACCCAAACCATACACAACAGCAACCAACTCCCCCCCTAGCACTGCAAACCTCAACCCACCACTAGCACAACCCCCACCCCACCAACGCAACACGCACGCCCTAGCACCCACACAAACACACCCCCCCCACCGCACACCCACTTCACCCACCTAAGCACGCCGACCACTAGCACCCAACACTTAACGCAACCCGTAGCAATCACCCACCCACTAGCACCCCCCCCCCACCACCCACACCAACCCACCTCCCACCGCACTAGCACCACCTACACCCACCCCAGCAAACCCACCAACCACCACCCCTTAGCCAACCAACACCCTACAGACTAGCACCCCGCCGCACACACCGCACAATAGCAACCCCAACCACCCCCAACACCCCACCTAGCACCCCTCTCACGCCCCACAAACATCAACCACACCCACATCCCCCACCCCCCCTAAGCACCGTCCACCGCATAGCACAAACAACCCCCACGCTAGCACCCCACGACACCCTAGCCACACCAGCATAAGCACATACAAAATCCACAACACCGCACCCCCAACCCCCCACCCCACCCCCCAACCCACCACCACTAGCACCCCAGCACCCACCACACGGAGCATAGACACCCCACCTACCAACCAACCCCTAGCACCCCCACCACCACCCACCAACCCACCGCCCTCACCTCCTAGCAAACCACCAACACCCCACCCACCCCCACACCCAACCGCACCACCCCACACCACCACACCACCACTAGCACTACCGCCACCTCACCACCCCCCCTAGCATAGCACGCACCCGCACTCCGTAGCACTAGCCCACCCACAAAATACATCCCCACGCTCCCATTACACACCTAGCACCCACTAGCACCAACATCCACGCCACGCCACCCACCCCCCCCACCCAGACCCAACACCCCGCACCGCACCCCACCCCACCACACCCTTAGCACAGCACTAGCACACCCACTACACCAATAGCAACCACCATAGCACCCCGCACCACACCAACACCCTCCCCTAGCACCACCCTCCAAAGCACCGACACCCAACCCCACACCCCCCACATTCCACCGCAACCCGCACCCCAGCACCTCCGCTACCCCAGCACCAGCACACGCAACCAAACCCGCCCCCGCCCACACCCACCCCACCCCCCCCCGCCTAGCACATAGCACCCCAGCAAACAGCAAACCCCCCGCGCCACCCCTGCACCACACCAACCCCACCCAACTCACGCACACGCACCCACCCAGCACCAACGCCGCACCACACTCCCCCCCCCCCACCCCGCACCCAACACACCAACCCTAGCATCCCCAAAGCAACCACCCGCCATAGCACAATAGCACCCAACCCACCCCCTCTAGCACCACCCCCCCGTAGCACACACCCCGCCAGCCACCACCCAAACCCACCCCCACACCCAGTCACGCACCCGCACCGGAGCACACCCACCCCACGCACCCCAACACACAACAACCAGACATAGCACCCCTCCACCTCCCCCCTAGCACCACCCACCACAAGCACCACCTTCCAAACCACAGCAAAACACCCCCAGCACCATAGCCCCACCCACCCCACCACCCATAAGCACAGCATCACCCACACCCTAAGCAACACACACACCAACCCCCACCCCCCGGCAGCACCCCACACACCTACACTCCCCAAGCACCAAAAGCAACCGAACAACTTCCACAACAACCACCACCCCCTCACCCACCACCAAAAACCACACCACAACAACCGCAGCGCACAATAGCAACCAACACCCACCACCCAAAATCAAATATCACCAATCGCACTAGCACACACCCCACCGCACACCCCCACCCCCCAAACCTAGCACCCCACCCCAACACTAGCACCCGCCCCCCCACACAACCCGACCCACTAGCACCCCCACCAACTCGCAAAGTACAAACACTCCACACCGCACCAGCCCCCACCCCTACCCCAACCACACCCCACTCAACAACACCCCAGCACCCCCAACACCCACCACACCACCAGCACTCCCACACCACATCAACACCAAACACCCAACGCACAACACCATCCCACCACCACCCACCGCACCCCCCCTAGCACCCACACCCATAGCACGACTAGCACGCCACACCCACCAAATAGGCACACAACCTTAGCACCCCCACCGCACCCACCACATCTAGCAAACGCGCAACCCCCCCACCGCACCCACCCTAGCAACCCCACCCCCCCAAACCCCGCACCGCACACCACGACCCCCGACAACTAGCACCGATACCCCCACCACAACGGCACCCCCAGCACCACACCCCCACCCAGCACCCCACCACGCAAACCCCCCCCCACGCCACCACCCGCAAACACAACACACCCGCAACCACACGACCCACCCAACCACGCACCCCAACACCACCCCCACCACTCCCCCCCACCAAACACCAAGCGACCCCCACCCTACACCCCCCGCACACACACCTCCCCTCACCCAACCACCCCACCAAGCAACCCCCACACCCAATAGCAACACCCACAGCACCCATAGCACCCCCCACCCTAAAGCACTAGCACCCCTAACCCCCACTCCACCCCACCAAAGCATGTAGCACGCACGTACACCACCAACCAACCTATAGCAAACCCACCCCACCACCCAACCACCCACCCGCAATAGCCAACACCGCACCCCACCACCGCCTATAGCAACCCACACCAACTCCCACCCCACACCACCCCCCACACCCAGCACCACCGCACCCCAACCCCTAGCACACCCACCCACACCACCCCACGCACCCCCCGCACGCACACCACCCAACCCCCCCGCCAGCTAGCCTAGCAACTCACATAGCAACCCCCACCGCACCCACCCCTAACACCACACCGCAACCACCACACCTTAGCACCACACAGCACGCACCCCCGGCCCCCCCCCCCCACGGCGCCCCAACCCACTCCACACCACCCCCCCAACCACACCACCCCACCGCACCACCCAAACACCCACCCCCAGGCACCCACCCACACCACACACCCCCACCGCCACACCACGGCACACACCCCCCCCCCCCAACGCACCCCGCACACACACTCATGCACCCACCGCCGTAGCAAACTACCCCACCACCACCCCACCCAAACCGCACGCCACCCCCCCCACCTATAGCACCAGAGCAAAACCGACCCCATCACACAAACCCACCCACAAGCTACTCACCCGCACACACCCCAGCAAGCACATAGACTAAAGCACACCCCCTCACACCCTAAGCAGCTGCACCGTCCTACTAGCACCCATATAGCACCCCACCCCCCCACCGTAGCACCCAACCCCCATAGCCCGCAACCCACCCACCTCCCCTCTAGTCACACCCCCGATAGCAACCAAGCACCACCCCCCCACCACCCACCCCCCCACTCCATCCTAGCAACCCGCACCCCCAACCCCACTCCCCTCACACCCAGCACCCACTCCCCCCACAAACACACCCAACCCCGCACACCCTAGCACACACCCCCAAAAAAACGAATACCAAAGCACCGCACCCACCCACCACCGAGCACCACCCCCCCCTAGCCACACCACCCTAGCACCCCCCACTCATGAAGCACCCGCACAACACAGCACGCACACACAACCCACCAAGCACAGCACAACCCCGCCGCCCCCCACTACCCCACCCACCACCAACTCACCCCACCCACCGCCCCATCTCCCCACAGCACAGCGCAAGCACACAGCAACCCAACCCCCACCCCCCCAACCGACACCCCACTCCCACCCCCCCCCGACCATTGTTAGCACCAACAACCCACTGCAACACGCAAAGCACCCATTAGCACCAGCACCCCCCCGCACCCACCACCACCCACACCCCAACCCCACTCTACACCACCATAGCACCGACACCGCACCCCTAGCACCTTAGCCCGCACCCTAGCACCCCCACTCCCCACCTCACTCCCAAAAATACAGCACCACACAAGTAGCAACCTAACGTCCCCACCAAACACACCCGCTCACACCACACTTCAATAGCACCACCCTCATAGCAAACACCCCAGCTACCCCCCACGACCCCAACCCAGCACCCCACACAACCACCCGTAGCACCCCACGAGCAACCCAGCACACGAGCACCCACAAACCTAGCACAGCAACGCAACAACCCCCACACCCCGGCCCCAACGACCCCCCATAGCACACCACCCCAGACAACCCGGCACCAGCACCACACTCGCACGCACACCCACCCAACCGCACAGAAGCACAACCACCATAGCATAGCACCCCCCACCACCCCCCACCACCACCAGCCCAAACCACCCGGCACCGCATACACCCCACCAACACACCCGAGCCAAACCCCCAACCCTCCCACCCACCACACCACCCCCCTAGCACACCCCCACCCTAGCCACCCCCCCACCACCACACCACCACACACCGCGCCCCACCCCACCCCGCACCACAGGCACTAGCACCACCAACCACACCCCCACCCCACACACAACGAGCAACAACAACCCACACCCCACACACAACACCACCACCCACCCACCCCAACCCCTAGCACCCGGGCACACCACTCCCACCCGACCACCCATAGCACACTAGCACACACTCATAGCACACCACCCGCACCCCTGCACCCACCCGCACAGCCAGCACCACCCGCCACACCACACCACTAGCAACCCCCGCACCGCACAGCAGCCCCCCCCCACAACCCAACACCTTAGCACAAAACCAGCACGACCACCCAGCACCTAAGCATCAGCACTAGCAACACACTCTACACAGCACCCCCAACCACAACCACGCCACCCCCACCAATAGCACACCTCACCCAGCAACCCCCTCCCTCCGCCACTACACTCAACCTGCACCCCTCACCTCCACCACCCCACCACCCTACCCCACCCCCACCCCACCCACACCACGCCATAGCACCACAATAGGCACCCTCACTACCCCCACACCCGCAAATAGCAACAAGCACCCCCGCATAGCACGCACCCAACCATAGCACCCCACCAACAACACTAGCGACCCCCCCCCCACACTCCACCCCAACACGACCCTACCCCTCGCAAACACCTCCACTCCAACCCCCACCCCAACCAGCACCAACCCCCCCACTAGCAACGGACCACACACCCACCCACACATAGCACACCCACATAGCACACAAGCAACACACAACGACACACACATCACCCACTCAGCACCACTCGACGCAAGCTCCACCTCCCCCCACCCAATCCCTCAAACCGCCACATACACGCACCCCCCACATAGCACAACCCCCACGACAACGCCCCTCCCCCAAACACTCCGTAGCACCACACACCACCCAAGCACCACGCACCACCCAACACACAAAGCTCCACCCACCAGCACCCCCCACCTAGCTCATAGCACCCACACCCCCCGCAATAGCAAATTAGCACCCCCCCACTCCACACACCAACACACCACCACCCCCACTAGGCACCGCACCCCTCCCGCGACGCACCCCACCGCACACCCAAACCACCAATAGCACCCCTCACCACCACCGCTACCGAGCCAGCACCCACGCACCTAGCAACTTCACAAACTAACACCCTCACCCATCAAACGCACACACCTAGCATCAACCCACTCTAAGCTACCACACAACACACCCAACACCCCGCACCCACACCCCCCACCCCCCCCGCCAAGCACCACGCACTCACCTACAAAAATACACACACGCACCCCACCCCACCCCCCACCCGAACCACTATCACCCCTAGCACAATCACACAACCCCAAGCACGCCCCCCCCCCCACCCTCCACCACCCCTCAACGCAGCACCCCACAGCACCCCCTTAGCACGACCGTCAAACCCCACCACCCCAACCCCCCACCACCCCGACGCACCCCCCCACGCAACAACGCAACTTCCTAGCACCCTAGCTCACACCCCAAACCACACCCACCCAAGCAACCACCCACCCCCCAACATTAGCAACCAGCAACCACCCACGCACCCACCACCACACACAATAGCACCCCCCCCACCCACCCCAACATGACCCCATAGCCTTAATAGCACACCCAGCACCACCCAAAACACCACGCCACCTAGCACACCGCACTCCACTAAGCACAAGCACCACCGCACACACGGAGCAGCAAACACCGACCCCGCCACCCGACCTAACCGCACCCACGATACCCTCAACACCAACCACCCAAATAGCATAGCACACCAAAACCGCCCCTAACCAACACCTAGCACACCCAACGTAGCACCACCCACACCAACCCTACTCGTCCCGTAGCACCCCTTAGCACTAGCACCACCAACCCTATGCAACCCCTGCACCCACACCATCCCCAGACCCCTGGACCCCCCCTAATCACCCCGCCAGCACCACCCAACACAGCACACCCACTCACCACCTCACGACCCACCACTAGCTCCAGCACCAGAACACAGCACTCACCACCCTCCACAGCACCCTAGCAACCCCCCCAAAAAAAAACCCACCCCAGACTAGCACCAAATGAGCACCACACAAACCACACTCCAAGAGCACACAACCCCACCCAAATAGCACTAGCACCCCACACCCCCACCCTCAACACACCACACCACCCCCCCCAACCCCCGCCCACCCACAACACAACTAAGCAACCAGCACACAACGCACACCCACCACAGCACCCCCACCCACCACACCCACCCGACACAGCACCCCGCACACCCAAGCACCAGCACCCTAACCACCATCCAGCCCCCACCATAGCACCACTCAACCCCACACCCCCACAAATAGCACACCACTCCACCGAAGCACCACCCACTCCCTCCAACCACACGCCCCCGCCCGAGCACAACACCACCCTAGCAAAAACCCCCCCCCCACACCCCACAACCCACCCACCCACAACCACCACGCACCAACCACCTAACCCCCTACCCACCCCGCAAGACCCCCTCCCCCCACCCCAGCACGTAGCACCACCACCACGCGCACCACTAGCAAACCACGCCCACCCCCCCGATAGCACACCTACACCCCCAACCTAGCACCACCCCCCACCACCACCATGTGAATAGCAACCAAACCTAGCACAAAGCAAAACTAGCACACCTACAACCTAGCACTAGCACGCCTACTAGGCACGCACACAGCACCGGACCCCAAAGAGCACCCCGTCCCCCACGCCACAGCACCCCACCAACCATAGCAACACCCCCCCCCCCCCCCAGCCCCACACCACCACACCACCCCACCCAAAGCAACCTAGCACACCTACACCCACCAACACCAACTAGCACCTCCCCCCCCCACACTAGCACACACACCCCCCCTGCAACGCACACCTCCCCCCCCCACCTAGCCCACCACATAGCAACCACCGCCCACATATAGCAACACCAACCCACGCAACGGCACCCACACGGCCCCCCCACCCCGCCCCCCACCCCGAACCCTATATGAAGACCCACGCCCATAGCACCCCCCACAAATAGGCACCCAACCACCCACCCCCACATACCACACCACCCACCCACACCTCAGCCCCCCCACCCACCACCCACACCCCCCGGCACGGCACCATCCACCCCGCTACCAACCGCCCCACACGCCCACTACAACCCACACGCACCCACACACACACACACCGCACCCCCCCCACCCAACCCGCACCCCAGCGCAACCCGCCCCCCCTCACACCACACCACCCCCCCCACCCCCATGTAGCACCCAACACCCACGCACCCCCCTCGTTAGCACCCGAGCACCCCCCCCCCACACTCACATATCACCACCTAGCACCACCAAACGCGCACGTACTCACACCGTTAGCACGCGCGCACCAGCCTAGCACAGCACACGCCGTATTAGATACCACACCACCCCCCACCACACCCCAACGAACGCACATACGGCTCAACACACTAAACCCCTCACCCCACCACCTACACCAAACACCACACATCAAGCACCACCCACCCCCCCACCCACACCTCTAGCACACCACCCGGCCTCACCAACACCCCACCACCCACCGCCCGCACAACCCTCACAATAGCACCTCACCACTACAGCACACAGGCACCCCACCACCACCCCACACACCACGCCCCACCACACCACACCCACCCCCACCGACTGCACCAACACACAACAAACCACACCACCCCCAAAGCACCGCACGGAACCCCACTACACCCACCCACCACCCTCGCCCCACTAGCACCCACCAAACACCCCTCAAACACCGCCCCGCACCCACCTAAGTAGCACGCCACCGCGCACGCACCACCGCCCACCGGTCCTCACCGCCCACCCCCAACCGCAAACACCACGCACACCGCACTAGCAAGCACACCCCACCACCCCAACCACCAACCTAGCAGCACACCCGCATAGGTACAACCTAGCACCCGCCAACCCACCCACCACCCCCACAACCCCTGTAGCACATAGCACTAGCCCCTACCCACACCCTCCACCACACCCCGCCTACGAACCCGACCCGCACCCACATCAGCAACAACCCCCACCCACCCCATACAGCACCCCACCCCCAAAGCACCCTCCACCCCCCCCAGCCCTAAGCACCACCCAACCGCCCTCGCCTCCCCGCCCCCCCCCGCACCAATCCTTAGCAACCACCCCACACTGAAATAGCACTCCACCCACCACCGAAGCACACACCCCCCCGCCCACCACACGCACCCCACCCACCCCCGCCCCACCCACACCCAACCACGAAGCACCCCTCGCAACACACCACCCCTCCCCAACCCCACAACCCCACCCCGCCACCCAAACTAGCACCCACCCCCCCCAACCCACCCTCCACGCAACCCCGCCACTCACCCCACCTCCCCTAGTATGCACACTAACAACCCCCCCACCCCACACCACCAGCTGTCACGAGCACGTGCTAGCACACTCACCACCACCGCACCGAACGCCCCCCCCCACCCCCAACTCCGTTCCCCAACCACACCCTCCACCGTCCACCCACCTAGCACCTATAAGCGCACGCTAGCACCCAAGCACACACCCATAGCACCCCACCACCCACTAGCACCGACAAACTGCACAGAGCCAACCACACACACCGCACAGCACTAGCACCCGCCCCACGCAACCACACGACTAGCACCATAGCACCCACCCACTAGCAACCCCCCCACCACAAAGCAACCCACCCACCCCACACAACCACCCAAACCAACCACCCGCCCCACACACCCACACACACCCCCCGACCCACAACCACCACCCCCCTGATCACACCCCCCCACTCATAGCACTTCACCTCACCACCTCTCACCACAATAGCACCCCCTCACGAGCTCCCCACCAACCCCCAAACGCTAGCACAACCCCACCCCCCAGCACCCCAACGCCCACCCACCCCCACGCACTTCCCACCAAAAATTAGCAACCCCACTAGCACCCCGCACCCACCACCCCACCGGCAATCACCACAACCGCACCCCACCCATTAGCAACCCCCACCCCACGGACCCCCCCACCCACCACGCACCCACACACCCACCAGAGCACCCCTACACCGTAGCACCACACCACCCCAGGGATGCACCCCCACCCACCAGCATCACGACCACCCTCCTACCACCGCCGCACCACAACCCACACAACCACTAGCACCGCACCAGCCCCCCCTCCCCCCCCCACTGGGTCAGTCAACACCCAACCACTCCACACCACACAGCACCCATACACCCCTACCCAACCCCCCGATCTGAAATCCAACACCCGCAACCAGTAACCCGACACCCCACCCCACCCCCCCCACCACATAGCAACCGAATAGCACCCGCACGCCATAGCGCAAATAGCGAAGCAACCACGAGCACACCCACCCAAAACGGTAAGCCCCTCTTGTACACACACTCCTCCCCAACTTTCGCACACTCAATTAGCACCACACACCCACACTACACCCCTCACCGACGCCGCCAACCACCCCACCATCAACTACCGCACAAAATCCCCACCACACCAACGCCACTCGACCCCCCGTAGCACCCTCTCCGCAAAACCCCAAGCACTACACCACCCCCCACCACACGCACAACCCACCACACCGATAGCACCCACTAACACACGACCCACCAGCACCGCCCTATAAGCACCACCCACCCTAGCACCCAGCAACCACCCACAGCACCCTGAGCACAAGCACACACGCCCCACCCCCCCAACCCCCCCACCCGTGAGCAACCCACACAAAGCCACCCCTAGCACCCCGCACTGCATAGCACGCCCCACACCCGAGCACCAACTAGCACACCCAAAACGCCCCACCACCCCAACTACAACCTACCGCACACCCCCCCCCTTCCCGACCCCCACCCGCCAACTAATTTACTTACTTACTTAGGCCCATCACTGCCCCTGGAGCATAGGCTGCCGACAACCTCTGCCAGATGTCCTCTGTCCTGGGCTATTCTCTATCCAGTCTGTCTCCAGGTAAGTCCCATCTTCCTGGTTTATCTTTTCTTTTCTGCCATCAGTCGCTCGGCCAGGTGTTTCTTGCCCTACCTCTTTTTTTCGTTTTCCCTGGGGGTTCCATGGGATGGTGCCATGCCTTGTGTGTTGCTGGCAGGCTTTCTCAGGGTGTGCCCGATC
Organism: Rapana venosa; assembly: GCA_028751875.1. NCBI lineage: Eukaryota > Metazoa > Mollusca > Gastropoda > Neogastropoda > Muricidae > Rapana > Rapana venosa. Next base: position 8,668,786 of record CM054148.1, read on the forward strand.
CCTTCCCCATCTCCTGCGCCGATTTCATTCTCGGCGGCAGCTGGTTGTACTTGCCACCAGTCGGCGTTGCTGGATGGTGTCGGGCCAGTGGTGATCTGGAGGAGGCAGTCTCAGGCAGCGTTGATGAGGTCTGCACTTGTCTTGATGGGGTCTTATGTTGTCCTCCATGGCTTCCGCCTCCATACCGTAGGACTGACTTGAAAAAAAAAAAAAAAACGTTGGAGTTGAAACAGCCTGAGCTTTGGCGGTCGACGCCACCGTTGAGCTCCAGATGTTCTTACGCTTGGCAATATGCTGCCCGTCGCCTATGCCAAATCTTGCGCTGAGACGCGGCGTCTGTGCCGCCCTGCATGTTAAATGATCGACCCAATACGTGAAATGTCTCCACTTCTTCCAGCTCATTCCATTTATAGTGGACTGGGTCCTCACTATGCTGCGTTGATCTTGGGAATCTTGAGTTTTTGCCTTCATTGGAGCTTGAGACCAACTTGTAATGAGGTGACTGCCTAGTTCTGTAGTCCCTTGTCTTGCATCTGTTGGCAGCTGCTGGAAAGCAGGGCCAGTCGTCTGCAAAGTCGGGATCACCAGCTGGTCCCACAGTGTCCACTGGATTCATTTTCTAGCTGTATGCTGTTAATGTCTGCATGTCCACTCGAGCGCACAGGAGAAGAGAAAGGTACAGGAACAGCCTTGGCTGACATCCGGTCTGCACCTCAAGCTGTTTTGAGTGGTTGTCCTCCATGGACCAACCCGGGGGAGGTCTTGCTTGTGTAGAGTCTGGTGATCAAGTTGACCAGTATGGGGGATGGCACTAACGGACCAAGGGGCGAAGCTACGTTTTCCAGAGGGTGGTTGCGGTCCACAAACCTGTGCGATGCTTTCAGCATGAATCAACAAAGTTTGAGGAATAAAGAACGAGTTTCACTCTAAAGATTGCTCAACGATGAGGTGCAAGGTGGCTTAACGTGAATCTACGCATGATTTTCTGGTGGAAAGCCAGCCTGCTGGTCTTCGAGGAGAGGGTCGACTGCATTTTTCATTTCGCTCGAGGAGGATCCTGTTAAAGACTTACCTGGCAACGGACAGAATCGTTATCACCCTCGATAGTTGGCCCAGTTTCTGAGAGTCTCCTAACGGGCGAGGACGGGGATGTAAAGAAAGCACATGGGTGCCGTTAGAGCATTATCCTCGAAAAAAAAGGAATTTGTCAGTGCCATTGTCTTTGTCCTTATCTTGGGTAGCTTGATGAGGTAAGCCCTCCTTCCAGTCTGATGTACTCTCCGCTCCTCTTCCCAAATCTTCCCCATAGAGAGGGGTCACCCATAAATCTCTACCGGGTCCTCCAGTCGGCCTTAGGGCGTCCTGGATGTGTTTTCGTAGATCCATGGCTGCCTTTGCCATTCTCAGCTTTTTGAGATGGCTTTCCTGATCTCCTCACTGTTGGTTGCTCACAGTTGAGTCTAGTCTCTATCACAGGGTCTAATGTCCGGGGTTTTAAAGGGAGATCTGTTTCAGAGTTCCTCTAAGTGCCTCTGCCGCATCATGTTCAAGGTATGTCCCCTTCGTTCCCAGGATGAGTGTTCCCTTTCTTGTCTTTTGACTGGTCGCTCAGCCTGCGGTACGTCCCTGAAAGTTTTTATGGGTGTCCATACTGCAGCTTCATGTGTTACTGGCTGCTGCTATCCTCGCATCTTCTGCAGCTGTCGAGGTACTTGCGCTTGTCTTTCTTGCGCTTCGCGTTACGTCTCTGTTGGCTTCTGTGAAGTCGCTTGTGCCTTGGCCCTTTGCTGTCTTGCCGGCTGTTGCTTAACGGCTGCTGTTCTTCTGCTTCTCTTCTCAATCTGGCCCAGTGGACTGCCGATTTCCATTCCTTCGGTTGGTGTCCTCCGTGGGGCCCACTACTCGCTGACAATTTGACGTCAGTTGGTCTCTTTCACTTTCTTCCACTGGCTCTCCGATGTCCAGTCCTCTCATCAAGCAGTTCTTGGTAGTACTTGGTACTTGTTGGTGAGGGCTCAGCTTGAATTCTTCCATATATCTTTGTGTCGCTTTCAACAAGGCGGGTGTGATGACTTCTACTTCTGCCACTTTTGTTGTTGGCTTCAATCCAGTTCTTTCTTCAGCTTTAGCTTAAGAGCCCTTGGCTACCAAAAGGTGGTGGTCAGAGCATACGTCTGCTCCGCTTGTTCACCCTTACATCCTGTAGAGACTCCTGAATGTCTTGGCTCATGCAGATATGGGGGTCGATCTGGTTCTCAGATTTCACATGATTGGCGATAAACCCCGGTGCTTTATGTACTCTTCTGTGGGGAAAATGCTGCCACTGATTACCAGATTGTTGAGAGCACAGAAGTCTGCAAAGCTCTCGCCATTCTCATTCACGCTCCGTAACCGTGTCTTCCTATACACTTCCTCGCACCCATGTTGTCCGTGTCCGAGCTGGCATTGAAATCACCCATAGGATGTCTTTATAACTTTGTTCTGGGGCTTTGGCAAGGACGTTCGCAGGTCTGTGTCGTAGAATTGATCTTTGCTTCCTCATCGCTGCATTAACGTGGCGCATAACACTGATGATTTCTCCAGCTGATCGTTTCTTCCTTCGTCTGAAGGAATGCCGTGATGGGGTGTGTGATCCGTGGGCGTCCCATCCTATCAGGTCTTGACAACTATGAGCGCTACGCCTTCTGTGTGTGGAGCGTGGTCTTCTTTGGTGGACAGAATAAAAGCAGCATCTCTCCAGAGAGCAACCTCCCTTTGTCCCCTGACTGTGTTCAAAACGGGTTCTCACTGAGGCCAAGGCAATGTGAGGTTGTAGCTTTTCATCTCTGCTGCTACTTGTGTTGTTTTTCTCATACATGGTCCTCACATTCCATGTCCCGACGTTGATGGTCCTGGTCGATAAAAGGGGGGTCGGCCTTGTGGCTTCTACACTCATGGCTTTCACCACACGGCGTCATACATCCTCTTGGCGAGGACCCTTCCTCTCCCAGGGCAGTAGTCTCTTGGTTTGTTATTGGCGTTTCTGTAGCAAGCTTTGTTTTTACGGGGTGGGGTTGCTAGCCCCACGCCCAACCCTCCTCCTTTCTCATCCAGGCTTGGGACTGGCCATGGCAGAGTTCCCAACTAATTTAGATAAACTTGAATGAATAATGAGTTTTTAACTGAAAGGCTTTTCACCTGGTTGGCTGATTGTTTTTTTGTTAAGATTTTCACTGACACAAGAGACCCAGTGCCTTTCTTTCAAACTTCTTGCTGTTGGTGCCATATTAAAGTCCCAGAAGAGATTTCCGGTTTGGAGACTATAACTTGAAACCCAAAGAAACTGAAGTTGTCTATATCTCACTAGGCTACAAACCACAAACTGCATTTTTTAAACTTGTCTTTCTTCACTGTTGAACTGCAAAGAATGGGTATCAGCTGGGTAGAGTCACCTCACAGGCCAGTGTACAACATGAGTGACTACAGCTGCTGACTGTAGTAAACTCCTGGCGACACATTATCCTTGGCTAAGGCCATGTCAGTAGAAGCCTACTTTAAGTTCAGTGTTTTCTCCTTCTGCGTTATGTTCCCTGATGGGTGAGATGCGATGCACCTGGTCTTCTCCAACGCCTATGACTCTGCAGGAGGTCTGTCCGCTGACCTCACCTAACACATTCCAACCTCGGAGCATCTCATAACCAGCCTAGCCTGCAATCCTTCTTTTGTTGTGAAGGATGCCGAGGACTGGTTTTGTTATAGTGCAGGTCGTCCACACCCGTGCTGTGTTTACCATAGCATGAGGCTTTTGGCCACCCTGCCCCATGTAATGCCCCCATCAAGAGAACACCCACAGCACAACCCATGCACCAGGATTAGGCCTACAGGCTAGACACCCATGTCAGACCAGCATACTAGAGGGTGGACAAAGAAACAGAAGGGAGCATGGGCCGGCAGACTTGAAGACCAACCCACCATCTGCAGGCTTACAGCAAAGAGCCAATGGAAAACGATGAAAGCAAAACAGGAAAGAACCAATAGCAGCAGCAGCAGCAGCAGCAGCAGCAACAACAACAACAACAACAACAACAACAACAAAGTCCAGGAGAAGGGAAACAACAAGGAAAAGACAGAAGACTACCAAACAAGAGAGAGAGAGAGAGTTTTGCATGTTCAATTCATGTCCATCACAACAGCAATAGGAAAGCAAAGATTCCCACTTCAGTACTCCTTAGCCTACCCATGCCATTACATCAATTCAATTGGTAGTTGCACAATGGAAAAACTGAAAATCTGATCTAAAGAAACCCACAAAAACCCCCATCCACATTAATAACATGACATGGAGGTGTACCCTACCTCATGTGCCATCAAGAGAACACATAGCCTACATTATCGTGACATGGAGGTGCAACACCACCCTACCTCATGTGCCATCAAGAGAACACATAGCCTACATTATCGTGTCATGGAGGTGCGACACCACCCTACCCCATGTGCCATCAAGAGAACACATAGCCTACATTATCGTGTCATGGAGGTGCGACACCACCCTACCCCATGTGCCATCAAGAGAACACATAGCCTACATTATCGTGTCATGGAGGTGCGACACCACCCTACCCCATGTGCCATCAAGAGAACACATACATTTAGGTGATATGGAGGTGCGACACCACCCTACCCCATGTCCCATCAAGAGATCACATACATTTACGAGATATGGAGGTGGACAACTGAGTTTGTTCCTGACCCAAGAGACTGGAATAATTATCTTCACAGAGCAAGTTCACAGTCAACAGGTCTAACTTGGGAGGATCACAGTTTGATGAATACCTTTCAGTCCTGCAGCAGTTGAAATCATAACAACAAAAGATTTTTTTCTTATGTTATCAAACAGTATTTAAGGGAAGAATTTGAGTGGGGTCAAGTTGCCACTGGGGAGTGAATCATTCTTGTTCTTCAAGTGCTGTTGGTCAATTGTTGTTTGTCGTTTGATGCTGCATTTCATGTTGTTTTAATCTGCCCTCAGCTGTCATTCACTTCATCAGGTGATGAAGTGTTCATGGTGGATCCAATGATAAGATGGCTAATCTGACCCCAACTGAGACTGTTGGAGAGCATCAGCTCTCTCTCTCTCTCTCTCTCTCTGTCTCTCTCTCTCTTTGGGGGGTCATGCAACATAATCCTACAAATTAAGACACCTATGTAAGAGCTGTGATACATTTTTGATACAATTATCCACCCCACTAGGGACTGGGCTCCCAGCAGCTGTATAGACAATCATGAGCAAAAACCAAAACAAACAAAAACAACAAACAAAGAAAGTCATAAGCTGGAAAATCGCAGGTTGAACCTGACTCTATAGTGTTTGTGTTCAGACTCAAGCTAGCCATGCAAACGTTAACAAACATGGCAGATCCCTGTCCATATTGTGCCTCTGGCATACTATACCACCAGAACTTGCCATGCCAGCTATGACAAGACTAGAAGAGGGCACACAGACATACAACAAAGGCAAGCAAGTGTGCAACCTTCCCTGGACCAAACCATCCATCTGTAGCCTTGTCAGTCCATTCTGCCTGAAAAGACTTGGGGCTCCAGATATTTTGACACAGTGCATACACTGTCACCAAGAGATTTGTGTCACAGTGAATGAGACTTGTCAAACGTGTCAGAGACAGAGTTATGAAAGTCTCTTGCATGCTGACTGTGAATCCAGTTTATTTCTAGATCAGTCAAACCTGATAACTGATTGACAAAACTGTTGGTGGGTTTGATGGAAACGTAATGAGTGTCTGTATTTCAGCTTTGACTGGTACATCCATAAACAGGCAAGGGAAAGATAAAGGCAGGGACAAATTACTCTGAAAAGCGGTAATGGACATTGGTGACAACCATGAGAACCTGTGGTGTATGAATCTGCAATCTTGTTGTCAAGTATACTTGTGTTTTGTTTCTGCAGAAGACTGCTGTGTGTTCTGGTCTGTCATACAAAAAGCAGAAGACATGTGGTCAGAGAGAAAGGGGGAACCTGTAGGGAAGAATCCACATGCTGACAGCTAGCTAGGTACAGACTTTTAGATAGAAAAATGCACGTTCTATGCAGCTTGATTCAGTTCTTTCTTGGATAATTAGCAACCCTTCCCCTATACCCCTTGTCCCCTGAATCAGTGACATTCTTTGAATAACCAACAAAACAAACTGTATGCGGAGGTATCCTTGTCAAACAAATTGTGTCATGTCAAATTCCTTCTCCACAAAGCATGTCAAAAGGGCTGTAAAGCTTTATGCCAATAAAA
>CM054148.1:8680063-8750063 GCA_028751875.1 Rapana venosa
TTTTTTCTGTCGCTCTTAAGACTATGTTAAAACAACCATATAAAAAATAAAGCAACACAAATGAAGACTTACATCGTTGATCGATTGTACACGAATTAACTCTCTTCTTAATCGTGGTAGCCAAAAAAAAACCACAAACACAACAAAAACAAACAAAAGAAACCCCCCAAACAAATGGAACAAAAATAGCCAGAAATAATATTCTTTTCCTTTATTCTTTTATTTCAAGGATAATGTAATAAGCGCTCATGTGCTTTTTTTTTCATCCAGTCCCTGTGTGTATGCAGTTTTGTACATTTTGTCATCCGTTCCCACCGGCACACAATGGCCTACTCTTCCGAAAAGCGGAACGGGTTTTAACGTGTGCTCAAGATGTTCTGCACCAACGTGCCACTGTACTTGAAATAAATATCTGAACGCGGCTTTCTGTCTTAAAATCTACACTGAGAGACGTGATCAGCGGCACATTTTTATGCCTCTAACTTCCACCATCACCACCACCACCACAATCCCCCCTCACCCCCACCTCATATTCCCTCACGTCCACAGCAGGTAAAGACGTAGTTTCTTCCTATGCCAAAGCCCACTTGCCCATGAATACAGCCAGTCAGGTTTAACATGATAATGATATGACTGTACTGCTGAGTGAGGTTGCATAGGATTTGAGTAGGTTTTATTTGGGTTCGTGGTTTGTTGCATCATAAGACTGGGGCTGAGGGCTTCATCTCCTTTATCACCGGGATTTGGTGGCATAGTATTTTCTTCTTCAGTCCGCCCGCGCGCGCGCGCGCGCGCGTGTGTGTGAAGTGAAGTGAAGTCAAGTCAAAATTTTATTTCCAGATGGTACATTGAATAAGCAATGCATTTGCTTTTTTTTCATCAAGCCATCTATCTAGGAACAAAAAAAACCCAAGTCGATCAGTATTATCTAACTACATTATTACCATAACCAATAATAATAAAACTAACTCCAAAAGAAAAACAGGGGAAAAAGGGAAAGAACACACAAAGCACACGCACACACACACACACACACACACACACCACGCACGCACGCGCGCGCGCGCGACCAAAAAACAAAATAAAAAACTCATCAACAACAAAAATGGACCTCCCCCTCCCCAAACAAGAAAAATACACTGCATAACTCGTACACACGTAAACGCGCGCGCGCGCACACACACACACACACACACACAACACACACACACACACACACACACACACAACGCACGCACCACGCACGCGCGCGCGCGCGGCACAACGCACACGCAACGCAACGCAACGCAAGACAACACAACCCAACCCAACACACACACACACACATACACACACACACATTCATACACATACATTCGCACATACACAGGCACACATTTGTACTCACTTAGACTTGGATCACAAGAAAATTAGTGTGTTGTTGTGTGTTGTGGTTGGGGTTGTTGTGTGTTGTGTGTGTGTGTGTGTGAGAGAGAGAGAGAGAGAAGAAAGAGAGAGAGAGAGAGAGAGAGAGAGAGAGAGAGAGAGAGAGAGAGAGAGACAAATTCTTTTATTTCGAGGATAATGAATAAGCACCCATGTGCTTTTTTACATCCAGTCCCCGCCCATAAGGATATATATGATAATAAAATAAAATAAAGCCTATAGCAATACACTTACACAGTGTACAGGGGGGAAATCTACACAAAAATCCCCACAAAAATCAATGAAGAGAAAAAAAAAAACTAACAAGTAAGGAAGAAAGCAAAACAGAAAACACAGAAACAACCGAAAAAAATAGCAAGAACCAAGAGCAAAACAAAAGCGGCAACAACAATAAGGGGAGAGGTGACACCCAGTAGTTCCCCCTCAACAACAACAAACAACAACAACAACCCCAAACCAAAACCAAAACAGAACCAAACAAAGCAGAACCTCCATAAAATTAAAGGAGAACAAACCACCTAAAGGGAGGCACCGTGGTCGAGTGGTTTAGGCGGTCAACTCGTGATCCAGAGGTCGCGAGTTCGATCCCCGCTCGGCTCGGTGTTGTGTCCTTGGGAAAGACACATTTTCCTCACTCCACCCAGGTGTACAAGTGGGTACCAGCTCTGCTGGGGAAGTATCTGGCGACAGACTAGCGTCCTGTCACAGGGGTGGTGAAAAACCATCAGTTCGCTTAATGCTACAGAAACCGGGATAAGCTCCGGCTCTATGGGCCTTCTGGCTCGAAAGAACATACTTAAACCACCTAAAAGTCATTTTTCAATAACACAATAGCCATATACAAGTAAAACATTCCCAATTATACAGAGAGAGAGACATTGACAAATTCTTTCATTTCGAGGATAATGAATAAGCACCCATGTGCTTTCTTACATCCAGTCCCCGCCCTTAAGGATATAATGATAATAAAATAAAATAAGCCCATAGCAATACACTTACACAGCTTACGGGAAAAATATCTACACAAAAATCCCCACAAAAATCACCGAAGAGAGAGAGAGAGAGAGAGAAAAAAGTAGCAACAAGTAAGAAAGAAAGCAGAGCAGAAAACACAGAAACAACCGAAAAAATAGCAAGAACCAAGAGCAAAACAAAAATGGCAAGAACAAGGGGAGAGGGAACAACCAAATAGTCCCCCCTCAAAAAAGCAACAACAACCCCAAACCCAAACCAAAAACAGAACCAAACAAAGCAAAACCACTATAAAATAAAGGAGAACAAACCACGTAAATAGTTTCATTTTGGCTAACAGAAAGAAACGGCAAAAGTTCTTTATGCTTTTATGGGAAGAACACTTGGCGTCGGACTGTTGAAACAGAGCTGAAGACCTTCCAACATACCTGGGGAACCATTCAGAAGCTGGCCCAGGACAGACAGGAGTGGAGAACTTTTGTTGCTACCCTACGTGCCAATAAGGCACAAAGGCATTGATGTGTGATGATGTGCTTTTATGGGAGGCAACAGCAATAGCAAACTACATGAAACAAATATTGTAGAAGCAATTTGCATCCCCATGCACACACACACACACCACACACACACACACACACACACACACACACACCGCGCACACGCACTCACACCATGCATCAATGTCAACATAAAAATCTTTATGAATATCATGTATATTCATAGAGAAGGACATCTGCATTTTGGAATTAGCTATGCATAATTGGTAGCTCAAAACAAGATATCAAAATAAAACATTCACTGAATCTCAAATACAGTCAATTTAGGGAGTAGAGCTGAAATATTAATGATATAATAAGACATTCAAGGATACTAATTTAAATACGACGATTAAATCTATAAGCAATAATAAAAGAGAGAGAGGAGAGAGAAGAGAGAGGGGGAGAGAAGAGGAGAGAGAGAGGAGAGAGTAATTGAGAGATTGAGAGAAAGCCATGCATTTAAAATCCATATTGATAATGATTGTTTTAATTTCCACTAATCACCATTTGAACTCACTGTGATTAACAGTGACGGTTAATTCTAGAGTCATTATAAGATAAGGATAATAATATTATTTAGAAATCATTTTCAATAACACATAGTGTATACAAGGAAACACTCACATTAAAAGAGGAGAGGGGGGGGGAGGGGAGAGGGAGAGGAGAGAGAGGAGAGAGAGAGAGAGAGATGAGGAGAGAGAGAGGAGAGCAATTGACACATTTTATTGCTATTTAGCAATCAAGCATAGCGATGCGAGGGGTAAACATATCAAACGCCACGATTATTTCATGGAAACCATGGCAGTAGGGGTTGTCAGATTCGATTAATTATTGTCTGTGTCTAGTGTCTCAATTTAACCAGTCAGCCCAGGTAAGACTGGATTCAGTTCCCCCCCCCCCCCCTCCCCCCCAAAAAGATGTAACCCAAACTCAGTCATTTGCCACACTGTCGCTGTGTGTTGTGTTTTAGTACCTGTTTCCCTTTACGAAGTCTGGCAAGCCTGACACATTCTTCTGGCAACATGTTTTTCTCTTCTTGCTTGATGTACCAGAACACACACTTAGATTCCTCGCCAGGATCTCCATTCCAAGAGTATTCCAGGGTGATGTCATCTGATTCACACATCACAATGTTTTGATCACAGGAACTATGTACCACCACCTTTCGGAAACCATGTGTTTCTCTTGCTGTCCCTTAATCAACGCTGCACACGTTTGTCAGTTAGGCCTAGAGTAGACACATACTGTTTCACAATACCAGTATCAGTCATCCACTGTGCAGCCAACTGTCAGCTCTTCCTGCACATCAGACACCTCAGAAGACACACTGATCTTGCTGTCTGTTGCTGGATCACACAGTAGATCAAGTGAATCTGGTGTGGCCGAGGCATTCAATTCACTGCTGACACACAGTTCTGTGTACACACTGGTTTGTTTTCCTTCTGTTTCCACATCGAGCAGGGAGTCAATGTTGCACAAGACCGGCTCTTCCAAGACACTGTCATTGTCACATTGGCGACTTGCCTGTCTTTCTTGGTGTTGTCTGCTTCTTTGAACATCGCCAGGGATTTGACATGGGGGCTTTTTGCGATAGTACTGAACAGGAGTGGTTCAGCACTGGGTCCACCATTTCTGTTGACACTGACTTGTCAGCTGGCTTCATTCCCAAGACCAAGACGAACACAACGCTGCCCCTCTCCCCTGTGACTTTCCAACTCATACAACGGTGTCGATCAGCAGGGCGTTTAAAGTTGTTATTACAGTTTCTGGAAGGCCAGTAACTGACATTTTGAAGCTAAAATGCAAAAATTTGCAGCAGCTTACTAACAGCACACCCCTTTCAGTTCTGGTCCCCTCACATCGTGGAGAGAGAGAGAGAGAGAGAGAGAGAGAGAGAGGAGAGAGAGAGAGACAGAGAGAGAGGATAATTTGGTATAATGCAAGGGAGGATATATTTACTTTGTTTCCAACAGATCAATTGTGGATTTTATTTTTGATGCATCAAGTGGATGAAAAAATGACTTTTGAAGATTGTTAATGATTGGTGTTGTCTAAATGAGTCAGGAAGGGAGTTCCACAGCACAGGGCCTGAGTAAAGTAAGCTAGATTTGAACAAATCTATTCTTGGGATTGGGACACATGGCTTTTCAATATTTCTGGAATGATTCATTGGGAACTTGTCTTTTAAGGATGAGTGAAAAGTTCCTGTCATTATCTTAAACATCATGATGCCTTTGTTAAATCTTAGTCTTTGGTGTAGGGGAAGAATATTTAACTGAGTATAATCCACTTCTAGTAAGGTAGTCTTCTTCAGAAGAACCAGTTTAAGAGCAGTTTATACACCTCTTAATAATGGTTTCATAGTGTTTGCACTAGCAAAATCCCACAGGGTTGAAGCATAATCTATTGAGGATTGTATATAAGCTTGAAAGAATAGTTTTCTTGAATGAAAGTCAAGAAAATGTTTGATTTTAGTCAGTTGGTATACTCTTTGAGACATGTATTTGCACAGATGGGATATGTGATGGTGCGAGCTGAGATTTTCATCAATTGTTACTCCTAGAACTTTGTGGTGAGAGGCTTGTTCTATTGTTTCCTTTTCAATATGGATTGGAGAAAATTTATGAGATAGATTTTGTCGCTTTTGTCTGGTAGTAATAAGCATGCATTTTGTTTTTGGGGGTGTATAGACATGTGATTTAGTTCAGTCCATTTGACAAGATCATTAGTGCTATTTTGCAATGTCTTTGCAAGAGAGTTTAATGTCAGTATGGCTTGTATTTTATGGTTGTGTCGTCAGCAAAAAGTTCGCATTTAGATTTGATATGGAGGGGAAGGGTCATTTATGTATAGTGAAAAGAGAATTGGTCCTAAGATGGATCCCTGTGGTACTCCATAATGAATGGGTTTTAGTGTGGATGTGGACGTAGCTATTGAAACACATTGTTGCCTGTTTGTAAGATAAGAAGCAAGAAGTTCAAGAGAAATTGTAGAGAGATTATATAAGTCTAGCTTTTTTAATGAGAAGTCTTCAGTCCAATTGTATCAAATGCTTTTTTGAAATCTACAAATAATACTCCACAAAATTTATTGTCATTAATGTTTGACAGCGAATTGTCTACAAGACTAGTTAATGCCGTATGGCACGAGTGATTTTTTCTAAATCCAGACTGATTTGGGTGAAGTAAGTTGTTAATATCTATATGATGGACTATGTGTTTATTCATATGTTTTTCCAAGGGTTTTAAAAGGTAAGATAAAATAGAGATTGGCCTATAATTTGAGGGATCAGAAGTGTCTCCAGACTTGTGGATCGGAATCACCTTAGCAGTTTTGAAGGCGTTGGGGAAATAGTTCTTATGAAGACAAAGGTTATAGATATGTGTCAGAGTGTCTGAAATAACTGGAGCTGAGAGTTTCAGTATTCTGCCATCTATTCCATCAAGACCACGCGTACTTGATTGTTTGAGGTGAGTCAGGTAATTGTAGACCTCAGAAACAGATATGAATGGTATGTGGAGTTTTGATGGAATATGCTTTTCTTGGCAGAATTGTTTTAGTTCATTGAGATCATTGGACTTCGATTTATCATTGTTAATTATGTTAGAAGAAATATTAATGAAGTGATTGTTTAGTTTTTCAGCAGAAATATCTTTAATTACGTTTGATTTGGAAGACAATTGATTATTTGTTATTTGATTGATTGCCTTCCATACAGTCTTTGAATTTTGTTTGGATGAAAGTAGATCTTGGAAATATTTCCTTCTCTCTCGCTGTTTTTGTGAGTTTATGGCATTTCTTAATTTTTTTGCCTCCTCATAATATTATGTTCTTTTAAGAAATCTCTAAGATAGCATGCTTCTTCTAGTTCCTTTGTAAACCAAGGTGGTTTGCGGACATGTTTGATCCTTATGGTTTTTAATGGGGCATGCTTGTTATAGATTTCAGTAAAAACTTTTATCCAGAACTCAATGGCCAGGTCTGGATCAGTAATATTGAATGTTTCAGAGAGCATGGAACTGCTTAACTCTAGTAAGACAAGCTGCTCATTGAATTTTGCAAAAGAACGATAGGTTATAGTTTTATGGCCAGGTTAAGGAATTTTTGTTCCTTTTTTTGACCATGTGGTACAGACTGGGTAGTGGTCGCTACAGTTGTGTACAGGACACACGTTTCTATGAAAGTTTTTAGGTCTGATACATAGATGTGATCAATGATTGTGTTAGAATTTGATGTGACCTTGTGGGTGAAGTTACTAATTGGTGAAGATTGAATGGTTAATAACTTGGGTCCTTGGTTGTTTACTTTTGCTAGGTCAATATTAAAATCACCTAGTAAGATAATTTCCCTAGATTCTAATAGGACTAAAGTTCATCATGGAGTTTAAACTTGTCTATCCAATTTTTTCTTTCTGTTGGATTTTGTAGCAGAACCCCATTATAATAGTGCTGCACCTTTTATAGTTACTTTGATCCAGATGGATTCTACTTTCATAACGTTCAAGATGGAAAAGACGTTTGAACGTTACAGAACCACTAATATAGATTAAGATACCTGTTTCCTTTGGGCTTTTTGCCGATCTTTTTCGCATGATTTATTTCCTGGATTGGAAATGTCAGTGTTTGGCTATGTGTTCTGTAAGTCTTGACTCGGAAAGACCTAGTATATGAAATGGTTTGCCTTGGTTTGTGATGATCTTGTTATATCTCGATTTTATTGACTGCATGGTTTTTATTTAGGTGGCAAATTCGTAAGCTATCCTTGGAGGGCCATGAATTGTGTCTTGAATACATCTATTAAAGTTAGTTTTGTGAGGAATGTATTAATGTGTACAAGAATGGTGAAGATAAGGAAGAAAAGAGAGACAATGAATAATAATAATAGGAGGGGGGAGTGAATACTTGATAGGGGTATAGTGGTGGAAGGGTGAAGAAAGGAGTAAAATCAATTACCACTCTGTAGCACTCAATGTGTATATAACTCAATCAGTCCGACAGTAGTCTGACGAGAAAAAAAAATTCTACAGGTGGCGTGGTTGGTTACCGAGAGAAAGGGGAGATATTTTTTATTAAAAAGACCAACAACAACAACAACAACAACAGAGCAACCAAATCACCCTCAACAAGTGAGGCGAGACAATACAGTAAAGCACCTGTAAATAAAAGATGCCAGAATATGAATAATAAGCACAACTACAATCAGCACAATTCCTGGAAAATATGATTTTAAAAGAGAATTAAATTTTTTTTTTTAAAAGTAAGAACAAATAAAAAAAGAAAAGAGAAAAGAAAGTGATGAGCACAATCAGCACTGTTCCTGAAAGCTTGGTCCTGGTACAGGAGATTGACACTGGTTTGTCCTGTCACTGTTTGCTTCACACTGCAGCACTGGGTGGGCGTGTCTCGAGCACAGAATAGAGATTTATGATATAAAATTAAACTGTCACCAAACTGACATTTCAAGGCCATGGGTAGCAGAACAGAGAGAGAGAGAGAGAGAGAGAGAGAGAGAGAGAGAGAGAGATATGCATCCCCCTTTTTGCATTCTGGATACAACAACATCACAACAAAAGACATTTTGACAAAATACTCCAGCCAAATGAAAACTAATAGATATTTTATCTCCTCCCCAAACCCCCCTTCCTTTCTGATCAACTAACTACCTATGATACACTGAAAACATAATGAACTTTATTTGATATAAGTTTTAGGGTGCTTCTGTGTTTCTGTGGACCAACCAAAATGGTTTAGAAATATTTTCAGGACTTTTAAAAACGAACACATCTGATCTTATTCACACACACACACACACGCACGCACGCAACGCACACACACCACACACACACGTACACACACACACACGTACACACACACACACACACCATAGATACTGAGGAAAATAAACATCCATCACATTCTGCCTTTCCTGTCTCATTACTATAATCATGTCAAAATGTCAATTTTTTTGTTTTGTTTATCAGCAGCCTCACGATCAGCTTAATCCGAACTCAAACGCTGTTCTTAATCGGCCACAAAGCCAATCAGTTCGCCCCCCCCCCCCCCCCCCCACACACACACACACACACACCCTCCTCTCCGCCCCTTGTTTTTCTGCCGTTTTTTTTCCGGGTCACTCGATCTTGTTTTTTGTTGACTCAAAAAAGATACCATAACATTAGCCTATGTGCATCGTTTTTTTCCTCGCAGGCGCATGCGCAGGCGCACAGGAAGTGGAAGTTCGTCAGCAGTCTCAGCGTCATTTGCGTGTGAACTTGTGTTGTTATTTTGCATCCAGGTGGCAAAGGCACTTCATAATATTCTACATGCATCATTTTAACCGTCGTCAAGATGGATGTTGATAACGACCTCGATGGCAAATTACTTCAGCAGTTCAGTGCCATGGGCACAACGGACCGAGAAGTCCTTATTGCAGAATTTCAGAAATTTCTAGGGAACACAGTGAATCCAGATTCTTGTGCGTTTTTCTTGGACATGAACAATTGGTAGGTGTGCGAAAATCAAGTTACATATTCATTGTCAAAAAGTAATCGTTAACTCAGTGATGTAATGTGTTAACATTCAACGAATGAGTAATCAGCTGTCACATTCTGTCATGTTTACAGATTCAAAGGTGAAAAGTGGGAGGGGCATCCTCCCATGAAATGAGGAGAATGAATCAGCTGATTTTCAGCTGTTCCAGTGTTTTGGAATCATGTTCCATGCAATGATGAAATCTGGACCACTTTGGAGGGTTAACTTATGTGACCGTCGATTCTAAGATGTTACCTCATCAGATATTTTATGTAAGATAGCCTGTGCAAGAATTTCATATTTGTTATACTTGGAACAAATTTGAAGGATTGTTTTTAAGGTAAAACTGCCAAAGAACACTGGTTGAAAAAGATATTTTAATGGCAAAACATTTTGTTATCCCCCACCCCCTCCCAAAGATGAGGCACCTACTTTAATACTGTTCAATCTTTTTTTCAAATTCAAAGCAGAACTTCAGAAGTAGTTCATTATGAATGGATTGAATAAATCACAACCAGTATTGTGTGTACAGCTGTAAATTGGAACTTTTTTTGGGAGAAGCACTAAATAGTAATATCATTAAATCACTTTTGTATAGTGAAGAATCTTGTTACCAGTTCACGCCTCACGGTTGTGTGCATATTTATCTGGTGAAGTTGTAGCTTTGTGGTTGAAGAAAGGGTTATTGGAAATCCCCCATGTTGGCAAAATCATACCCCCCCCCCCCCCCACCACCCACCCACCCCACACACACACACACACACACTGACACAGTGACATCTATGATCTACAGTGTCAATAATAACATACCCAATCATTTTAGATGATATATATTGTAAACTAGCAAAGGCAATGTATTGTCACTCTCTCTTTCTAACATACACATACACTCTCTCCCTCTTTGTCTCTAGTCTTTCTCTCTGTCTCTGTCTGTCTGTCGGTGTCTGTATCTCGTCTGTGTGTGTGTGTGTCTCTTGTCTGTCTCTCTTGTATCACTCGCATACACTATGATACAGTAAATTAATGCATGCATTCATATATAATAGTACACACACAATCACACACACACGGGCATGCACGCCACACACACACACACACACACACACACCATGCACACACACACACACACATACATGTATATACATATTATAAATGAGACAGTGCCAAAACGTGGTGGTGGGGCTAGTGTGTATGAGAAAAAATAATCCCCAGAATATTTTATTTGGTTTCATAATTTTGTTGGCTTGTAATTTGTATCATAAAGAGATACATTTCAGGAAGATTTTTTTTTGTCAGGAAAATCTGTTTGGTGGATTTGTTAAAATCAATGGGTTTAAAAAAAAAAAAGGTTAACATCAAGGTATGAAAGATTGAAACTGGGACATTTACTGATATGGCACAACTATCATGTCTGAACAGTCACTCTTATAGTTTGAAACAAAGACTATAAATCTTGTCATCCATTCCCACCTGCACACAATGGCTTACTCTTCAAAAACAAGAACATGTTTTAACATGTATGCAAGATGTTCTGCATACATTCACACACAGGGCCTCAGTTTTTAGTTTCATCTGAAGGCCTTTCGGGGGAATGGAGTTGGCAGTGATGTTAACTCCGAGGGAAAAATATCTTGAAAGGGCGTCTTGGTGGTGGCTTGAAGTTGAACCTAGGCATGAACCTGGACCGTCCGCTGGCAACATACAATTTTATCTAACTACCAGGCTATCCTATCCCCCAGCTAGGCTACTGCCTGTCCTTTTTATTATTTATTTGTTTGTTTGTTTTTTTTACAATTTTAGTAAATTATGTTATAGAATGAATATGGTGGGGTTTTTTAATAGGCTTGATGCTTGCAAGAATTTTGACTTGTATTGTAAAGTTCTAGCCTAATTAGTAATTTATAAGTTTCAATCATAAGGGAAACAAAGCTCAAGAGAGAAGGGAAACAACTTTTGAGTATTATCTTTTCTTACTAGAATTGCACAATTTTTTATTTCAGGCAATATTGTTTGCTGGTATGCATTACAAAGCGAATCATACATGAAAATAAGAAGGAAGGTGGCAGGATGGTTCAGATGTTCACCTGCCTAACAAGTAAACTGTGAAGGTTCAATTCCATCCTTGTCCTTTCTTTCCAGTTTGATTCATGAGAAAATTAAACTGAATGTTAGAGTCCTTTGGACGAGACTATAAACTGAGGCCCCATGTGTGAATACAGGCAGAAGATCTTGCGCACACGTTAAAACCTGTTCCACCTCTCCGAAGATTGGGCCATTTCGTGCCAGTAGGAACAGATGGCAAAATTTATAAAGTGCATGCACACAGATGTAGTGTTCAGACACCATCCCCAAAGTTGGAATATGGGTACATAAAGAAGGAAAAGGGGGGGGGGGGGGACGTCACATCCCAAAAAGTTCCCCATTAAAACCTCAGAGCTCTAACAAGGGAAAAAAAAAAAAATCCAAATTCCCCCTCCCCCTAAAAATCCCCCCCCCCCCCCCCCCCCCCCCTTTCCATAAAAGAACCCATTTAAATATAAAATAAATAGAATTATACACCTTTGTCATCTTTTTTTTTTTTTTTTTAAAACAAAATTTATTAGTTCAAAAACAACATGCACCAATACATTTTTTAATAGAAATAAGCCCAACCCATGATTCATTTGCTGCTTTTTGGGGGCTTTTTTTTTTTTTAAGATAGTTGCCTTATTTTCATTTTTTTTCCTGTGTAGTGTGCAGATATTGTTTGGTGGTTTTTTGTTTTTTTTCACTGTGCATTATGTGTAAAATTGGAAGTGAAAAAAAGTTTTTTTGTCATACAATCAAGAAAATTTTTTAAAACACTGACAACCCACAAATAAACAGCATCATTTTTCCACTCAAAACCCCAGGGAAAAGAAAGGGACGATTTGCAGTTTAATGAGCTAAGGGATTTTATTATTGTTTTTTTAAAAGCATTATTGTTTGTTTAAAGTTTTTTTAACAATTTGTTTTTTTAATTATCAAAATAAAATAATTTTTTTGGAAATATATATGTATAAAAAAAAAAAGGATTTTTTTTGTTATATTATATCACTATAGGGCTCATCATGTTGTTGGGTTGGGGCTGGGGACGCTGTTTGCTGCTTCTGTGCTATTACTGTGCCTGTTTAATGGTAATAATAAAAAAATAAAATGATGGGGGTTTCTTGATTGCTTTTCCCTTTTCCTTTTTTAGGGGTACACAAAAATTTTACAAACAAAAAAAATTTATTGCGGTAAAACCCAGATACATTTAACATTTCAAACCGCACATAATTTTCCCTTTAAAAAAATAAATAAAAATTCCCCAAAAAATGTACAAAGATACTTCAAAAAAAAAAACAATAACAATAATAACCCATATTAAACACATGAAAAATCAATGATACACACACACACACACACACACAACACCACACACACACACACACACCACCATTGAAACTTCGGGAAGAAGTTTTAAAAAGATGATTTTTCCACTGGTCTTTTTTGTTGCAGGAAAATTTAAGCAGCAATATCTGTATTACACATAGAGCAGCCAACAGTGCATTGCCTCAATGACCATTGTGGGTGATGTGGATTGGCGAAGGAGAATCTAATCCACCTAATACCAAGTTTTACAAAACATGGCGGATCAAGAACTCGGGGACATACAGTTTTGTGATCTGTTCTGCCACAATAATTCACAATACTTTTTGTTGATTTTCTTTTTAAAAAACCTTTCTCTTTTTTTTCAAAACAATTTTTATTCAGAGGGGAAAAAATCCCTGTCAGTGTAATAAGAGATTGGATTGAAGATTTTTCTGACTCTGTCAACGTAATTGTTATTCCTCCCCATATAAACCCCTCAATAAAAACAAAAAGCAACCACCTAAACCAGAAAGAAAGAATATTTAGCGACCTTGTGGTCACTTTCACCAGCTGTCAGCTCTGTCAGGGAATATTGTGTGTGTGTGTGTGCATGCACACACGCACATGTGTGTGTGTGAGAGAGAGAGAAACAGATTTTTTAGTTTATTAATTTTATAGTACTTTTCAGTTTTCTTTATTTTTCCAGGATCACACAGTTACTGAAAATGATCACAAGACTGCTTATTGCTGTTATGAGTTCTGGTTTTTTGGGGAGGGTGTTAATCTTTTTTTTAGACACAAAGAATTTGAAAACTAGCTTTTTGGAAAAAAATGTGAACTTTTGTACAGTTTCAAAGTTTTTAACATAACAATTTTCAGTGTACAGATTTTAGTTTATGTATTTGAACGATTGTTTTCAGCTGAGTGTGGCATATGTTAAAAACCTAGTTTGAAAATTTGTCCAGAAGGAAAGGGAAGTAAAAGTAAGTTTTTGAAAATCTATGAATAATTATAGGAAACATATAAGTTTTGGGATTTGAAGGCTTAGGAGGAAGAGTAATCTGGAACAAGACTAGTTTAATTTGTTATGATATATTATGCTCATAAGACATTGATTATTAAAGGAACTAAAATCACAAAGTTCATTTTTGGGTGCCTGTGGATGGGGAAAGTTGGAGATTTTATGATCATAATTTTAAGCAAAGTGGGTGGGGGGGGGGGGGGGGGGGGGGGGAGACTGTGCAGTTGACAAAGTTTGTTTCTTTAGTTTACTAGTTTGTTTCTTTAGTTTACTTTTTTTTCTGTAGTTTACTTTTTTGGGGGGATAGGCTTTTGAAAGACTCTCAATCTACTAAT
The DNA here is from genome assembly GCA_028751875.1 of Rapana venosa. Classification (NCBI taxonomy): domain Eukaryota; kingdom Metazoa; phylum Mollusca; class Gastropoda; order Neogastropoda; family Muricidae; genus Rapana; species Rapana venosa. The sequence goes on from CM054148.1 coordinate 8,694,258, forward strand.
ACTGGTGATGCAAAAATGGTATGCAATGACTCATTTGATGTAAACATTCTCTGATTTTGCAGTATGTTTACTTGAAAGCAACCCCTCCAAAGTGCTTGCAAGGAGAAACACAAGTTTTTATGGAAAATGTTAAAACTGACTAAGGTGAAATGAACATAGAACAAATTATTTTCTTTTTTCCCTACTCTGGCTAGGTTCATCGTATTCTATATTTATATTGTTTGCATATCGACCATTTTTAACCCACATTATATGTAGCCTCAATTTGACAGGGATGCAATATATATATATAATGTAAAAAATGGGAGGAAAAATGGGGAGTCAAGTGAAAATGAAAGTAAAATGAACAAAAAACATAATTTGTTGAAGTCAACAAAAGATGGCAGGCAAGAAAGGTCAAGAGATATATGATACAAAAACAGTAAATATGTATAAAATTAAACCATTGAAATTTTATTTTGTATATGTGTCCAATCAGAAAGTATTTCCAAAAAAAGAAAGTCCCGATGCATGTCATGATACAATAAAAATTTATTATCTGTATCTTCCCTCCATTCATTACCTCTGCTGTAGCTTTCCAATTTCACCCCCATTTTATATCTTTTACTTGCTTAGAAAAATATCTTTAACAGTTTTAGTCAAGTCTTTTTTCTGTCTCCATTTCTGCCATTGGCTTCTTTGCATCATTATCACAGTGTCATCTTCCTTTCCCTATCGAATACATTACTGGGTGAGTGGGATTTTCCTGCCTCCTCGTGCTTGTAGAATCATTGTGATGAAACGCCCAGTAATTGATTTCCACGTCTTGTTGGTCAGGCAAAGAGCGCTGGCCACCTGGATGCAGTCTGCGATGTTTGACGGGAGACCACATGGGCCACCCCGGGTGGCTGATGGTGGAGGCTCTGTCACCTGGCGAGTTCTGCAACATCAACTTGGAGCTGACCAGTCCAGCCACCACCGGGGTGCACCAGGGCCAGTGGAGGATGGCCACCCCCACAGGCCATTACTTCGGAGGTCAGGTCTTGTGCTGGTGTGTTGTGTGTGTGTGTGCGTGTGTGCTTTGTGAGGAGGTTGGCTTAGACGTTAGGGTTTGTGTATGTCACAGTTTGAGACACTCTGTGTGTGTGTGTGTGTGTGTGTGCGTGCTTTGTGAGGGGGTTGGCTTAGACGTTAGGGTTTGTGTATGTCACAGTTTGAGACACTCTGTGTGTGTGTGTGTGTTGGGCAGGTATGTGAGAGTGTGTATGTGTGGGGGTTGGGGGTGGATAGGTATATGTGAGTGTGTGTGTGTGCATGGACATGTGTGTGTTTGTTTCTCATTATATGTTCGTTGTGTGTGTACATAGTACTGTGTGTGGAAATGTGTGTATGATTACATATATATATATATTATTGCATTTGAATGTGTGTATGTGTGATGATCTTGTAACATTAACAACATTCAGTCAGTACCTAGTGAAGTCCTCATGAGTGTCGCAGCCTTACCCTCCACACTGGTCTGCCATGATCCACAGAATCGATCTGGGCACTGGTGACGGTGGAAGAGAACGGCCTTCTGGGCTTGACCCAGCAGATGTCACGCATCGGAGACTTCGCCGCAGCCCAACAACACAGGCAAGAACAGCAGCTTCGGAACCAGATGGCGCTGGTCCCAGTGTCCGACATCACCTCCCCAGCAGTGGGCAGCCCCTTCTGCTGTGACCCGTCCCAGACAACGCCTGTCCAGCAGCCCCTGCCCACCCCCACCCTTCCTCCTCTCCAGTCACAGTGGCTTATGCAGGTAACGTTGTATGGTTTTTTGTTTTGTTTGTTGTTTTGTTGTTTTGTTGTTTTTCTCTGCAGTTGGAATTACCTGGTTACCCCTGTTGGGACGCTGTGGACTCTTTCAGTGAATTCCTACATATGGAAACTCTGTGCTAGAAATTTCGCCTTGTCTTTCTATCTCTTTTTTTTTTTTCTTTTATCTTTCTGTTCCCCCATCCCTTATACCCCCCCCCCCCCCCTCCCCATTTTCTCTGTCTCTGTGTCTGTCTGTCTCTCTGTCTGTCTGTCTCAGTCTCTCTCTCTTGCTCTCTCCTCTCTCTCTCTCTCTCTCTCTCATCTCTCTCTCACTCTCTCTCTCTCCCTCTCTCTCTCTCTCTCTCTCTCTCTCTCTCTTCTCTCTTATTTCTGTCTTCTGGATAATTCTCCTGCCTTTTTTTTCAAATATGGCTGATCACATTGTTCTCTTTGCACATGACAATTTTTTCTTTGCTTTTGTTAGGTGACCAAAAAAAAATATACAATAAAGGGGAAAATTAAAGTCCCCTCTGTAGTGTTATTTAACCATGTCCTTTTATTGTTTTTTTAAACATTTAAATGTTATTATCTTTTAAAAAAATTTTTAAAATTTTATCGGGGGGTTAAAAAAGAATTTTAGTATAAAAATTTTTTTTGACGAAAAAATTATGGGGTTTAAAATTTTTTTAGGGGTTTTTTTTTTTCTTTATTGTGGGGGGGAAATTTGTGGGTTGTTTTTGAGTTTAAAAGGGGTTTTTTTTTTTTAATTAAAAGATGATTTTCCCCTCCAAATTGTTTAAAATTTTTTTTAAAAAAGGAAAAAAATTTTTTGACCTGAAAAAAGTTTCATGGTTTAGAAATTTTTAAAAAATTTTTTTTTTTTGTTTTAAAAACCCCTTACCAAAATTTTTTGGAATCACCATTTTCCCCCCAAAAATAATTTACTTTGGGGTTTTGTAAATTTTTTTTTAAACCCCTTAAATGAATAAAATGGTTTTTAAAAGTTTTTTTTTTTGCATTTTTTAAAAGAGGGTTTTTAAAAACTTTAAAAATTTTTGGGTTGAAAAGGGGGTTTTAAAAAATTTTTTTTTAAAAAATTTTGGAAATTTACCCCCAAAGGGGGACGGGGGTTTAAACCTTTTTAAAACCACCCCCAAGGGTCCTGTTTGTTTTTTAAAAAAATTAAATTGGGTTTAAAAGGGGGGAAAAAAAATTTTTTAAAGTTAAATTAAAAATAGGGGACCGGGGTTCCGCTTTAACCATTTTTCTTTTTTGTTCTTTTAATGTTTTTTAAAAGGGGAAAAAAAGGGGTTTTTTAAATCTAAGAAAGTTTATTTTTAATAATTTTTTTAATAAAAATAATAAATGACTTTATAGTTTTAGCCGCTAAAATTTTCTAGACAAGAAAATTTTGACAGCAGTTAGGAATTTTTGTCTTTTTTAAAAAAAAAATTTTTTTAAGGGTTTTGTGAAAATCCAATTTTTTACAAGTTAAAGCTGGTCCGTGGACCAAAAGGTTATAATTATTGGAGGCATGGGGAAAGTTTTTTGGTTTTTGGGGTTTGTTTCAGATTTTCTACCCAACCCCAAACATGCACGAGGACCCAGGCCCAAAAAACGGAATTTTCCTAGCAAAGGGGGGTGGCTGTGGTAAAATTAAGGGGGTTTGAGACTTGTGAACCTGCTGTCCCTTCAAAACAATTTTCCCCTTTTTTTCCCAAACTCCAAAAAGAAAACAAAAACCCAACAAACAAAAAAGAAACTCTAAACAGTGGATTGTGATTTGCAGCTTTCTTTTTGAGGGGGCATCTGCGGTGCGTGCCACCAGCCCTCTAAAAAAAGGGAATAAAAGGAGGGACAGATGAATGGGGGAATTATCATTGGGGGGGAAAATTTTGCTTGATTTGTTTTTTTTTTTTTTCCCATTTTAAAGGGCACGCAAATTAGTTTAACCAGTTTTCCCCAACCAGATTTTATTTTGATTATATTCTCTTTTTTTTTTTTTTTTTTTTTTTTTTTGGGGGGGGGGGGAAAATCTTGATTTGAGTCTTTTTTTTAACTTTGTGTTAAAAAAAATTTTTTTTTTGGGGGGGGGTTTTTTGGGGGAAAAGAATAAATTTTTTTTGCAAAGTTTTTGGAAGAAAAAAAACTTACAAAATTTGAAAAGGATTTTTAAAAAACCCAAATCTTTTACAAAATTTTTGGGTGATTTTTTTCCCCGGGGTGGGAAACCCGGGGGGACTGAAGAAAAAGTTTTGATAGAGATAGAGAGGGGGAAGAGGGAATCCCCTGTCAACAGGGGACTTCCAAAAGTTGTTGTGATAGGAAGTCCTTTGTGAGCGGGCCGGGCCCTTTGACAAGGGGATGTTTTTAAAGTTCCAGTTCATTTGTGGTTTTTTGGGCCTGTGTGTGTGTGTTGGGGTGTGTGTGTGTGGTGTGTGTGTGTGTGGTGTGTTTTTCAAGAGAGTTTTGGGCAGGTGTTTATTCAAAAGTATGGTTGTGGGGGAAAAAAACAGTTTGGTTTTGAAAATTGGTTTGTTTTTAGGGCCCAGTTAAATTGTGGTTTTTTTGGCTTGTGTGTGATGTGACAAGAAAATTTTGTGCATATGGTTATGTGTGTGTATGTGTGCGCATTAGTCTGTGTATTTAGGGCCCGTGTTTGTACTTTTTTTGTGTATTATTGTGTGCACATAAGCATGGGACCATGGGGAAAAATGTTTTAAAAAGTAATGAGGGGAGGGGACTATTCCATCAATACTTTTTTCACGCTTTACAATACAAGCCCCAAAAAACACACACAACCCCCCCAAAACCCAAAAAGGATATAGTATCTTGAAAGGTCTTGGGAGACTTCCAATGGAACTTTTTGAAGGGAGCACGAGGTTTTGGACAGGGGTTCCCAACTTTCCCTTTTTGTCGCTGGAATTTTAAAACCAGTGCCCATTCACCCCCAAAACAATAAGGGAAAAAACCCAAATTTAATATGAGCAAAACATTGGGTGGTAACATGGCCCTTGGGTTTGCAAAAGAAAGGGGGAAAAACACATTTCTAAAAATGGGTAAAAATAATAACAAAATTCCTATTTTAAAATTTACCATTGTAAACATACGGAAAGAAAAAAATGCAGATGGTTCCCCTTCTCCTTTTACAAAAACAAAAACTCCAAGGAGAACAGTCATTTAAAGTTTCCCGAGGGGAATCGTCTTTTAACAAGGTTTTTTCCCCGGGAATTTTTTCTTTAAAGTCGGGAAAATTTGAAAAAAACCCCCTGTTCATTTTTCTTGTAACAAATGTTTAGTGGGGTGATCAAGGCTGAATTGCTGGTAAATTTACCCTTTTTTTTCCTTTTTTTTTTTTATAAAAAACCCTTTTTTTTCTCCCCCCTTTAACTCTCTGTGTGCATTTACCATGTATTTGGTCTCTTTATAAATTTCATTTTAAACCCAAAAAAAGTGCAGTTTGCTTTTTTTTTTCCCCTTTATGAAAAAATAATGCCCAAGGGTTTTAGCTTATTGTTGTGTATCTAAAGCGATTACTCTACGAACTACATTTACAACAGATTAGGTTGGGTCTTTTTTTGTGTGTGCTGCTTTTGTTGTGTTTTTTTTTTCTTTTCTTTTTGAATTGGGTTATGGGGTGTTCTTATAAGTTGAAGGAAAAGAATTCACCCAGTCTTGACTCAAAACTTTTCTACTTAGAAACTTATCATTTCTTAAACAGGCTTTTCTTTTTTTAGGGGTGGGGGGTGGGGGGGTGTTGTTGGCTTTTTACTGTTTACTATGCTAGAGCGTTACTTTGCTAAATAAGCCACTAATTGAAGCAATCTTATTATCTCAAAGAATTCCATTATCCTCAAAATAAAAGAATTAAAAAGTAAATAAATAAAGAATTCTGTGCAATTCAAAACAAACACACACAAAAAAGACAGAGCAGTGTGATACAGTTTACACATTTCCATATCACTGTTAGAGTGTTTGTTTCAGTATTTAAAAAACAACAACAACAACACACCAACAAACAAACAAACATAAAGACAGATTTTAAAGTTCTTGTTTGAAGGGACTCGTTTGAAAATGATTGTGCGAGTGATGTTTATTAGTCATATGTTCGAAAGATTCTGACCAGTCCTACAGAAAGATGTTTTTAACTGGAAGCAGATATGTTGCATTGATATAGCATTCCACAATTTATCATTTGCTTTTAGAATTTTTAAGCAGAAAATAAGGTCGATATTAACATGGAAATAAATTGATAGGAGCAAAAAAGGCAGGGGGGTATGAGCAGTATACTTTTGAATCAAAATGATAACCAGTAATTGCGTAACTAACATAGGAGAATAGAGAAGGAAAATATGTTATTTTTGATGAAGAAAATGAGATATGCATGATTTCCCAAAAGCAGTATTGTCTATCAATATACAAAATTTACATTCTTCTGAATATTTTTGTTCTTTTGGAAGTTTTATTTGATGAAGCAATATGCGTATATACCTTGTGAAAAAGATTAAAGGACTTGTACAATATAAATTGGTGTAATCAGGTGTGTGTTTGTGTGTGTATGTATGTGTGCGCTTGTGTGTGTGTTTGTGTGAGTGTGTGTGTGTTAATTAATCTGCATGCAAATAATTATTTTAGCTGAGGGTTTTTGGTTTTTTTACTTAGCTGAGATTTAGTTTTGTATCCATTCCATACTTTTTCCATTAGAACACCCCCCCCCCCCCCCCCCCCCCCAACCCCCTTTGTCCATTAGTGTCTGTGTCTGTGTTAATTTCATACTTTAAAATCTTTTGCAGAGAGTACACACGTACTGTCAAATCCATCTATGTGGGTTTTCTTTTTTCTTTCTTTTTTATTTTTCCTAGCTAAATCTAAAGTGAACTCCAAAATGATAGCAGTGAATGACAATCTTGTAAATCTGCCAAGTGTGGAAGCTGGCAGCAGAAAAACAAAGAACCTGTAGGCATTTGTGATGAGACGCTTCCACCAGATCTTCAACAACTCATGCAATGAATGTCCTTCACCACAAATTTAGCAGGAGTATGCAAAAGAATGAGGCAGGTATTGACACAACTGGATGCCAAATGTTGTTGCACATTACTCCCCACCTTAACCGCATTGGGGTCACCCTGATAATGCATTCTTGTTTCACTCCTTGGGAATCACCTTGAGATTATAAAATCCCCGCTAGATGACCTTTTTGTGTATGTCTGTTTTCAGTCACCCTGCTGTATAGGTAGCCATACATTGACTTCAGAGGATGAATGCCGTTGGATAAACGTCAAGAAAAGAAGCATAGGATGATACACTACATCACCAGATCATCTCACCTAGGAAATATCATCTTGCCTGGTACCATGCGAGAAAGTAGAGGGGACAGATAGCAGAATCAGTTGTGAAGGCTAGATCTTTATTGATAGACCTGACCTTTTCTCATTTCAAAGCAGCAGAGGATAGAGAGGGATGGGAGAGGAAAGAACGAACATAAGTCCTGGCTGCTCATAGTATTTCATTCAAATGAAACCAAGTTTTCTTTCGTAAAGAAATCACCGTTTACTTAAACTTGAGATTCCACCTATTGTGTCAAAGTAGTTGCATGAATGGAAGTATATATGTGCGTTTGTAAGAATAATGTGTGTGCGGTTGAGACTGCAAGAATGTTGTCTATGTATGTTTCAGGCACATAAGAAAAAGTATCGGTTATATTGGGTGTTGATTTGTTTAAGTGGATTACATTTTAAGATAGAGAATGACGGATATAAAGGTGAGATAACAACAGTTATTCTTTGAATTAATAATTCTTTCAGCAAAGAGCTTGATTCAAGAAAAGCGTGTTATTCTGTGAGTGAATGGTTTTGTTCATAAAAAGCTTAATTCATGGAAGGCAACTTTATGAAATTTGTAAAGAATGTGTGTATTGTGTGTGTGTGTGTGTTTTCTGCTAGAGCACTGAGGTTCACCAGTGGTGAGATATTGTTGCTTATGTGACTGGTTTTACCCACCATAAGGGCAGCTGCATTCCATCTTAGGGAACTGCTTGGATATTGAAGTATATTTGTAGACATGAGGGAATGTTTTATCAATGTGAAGAAAGTATAATGTGAAGGCGGAGACAGGGTGGTCGTTCTTTTGCAATATGATTTTAATTTTTTTTTTTTGTACAAAACTCGAAGCGTATTTAATTAAACTAAAAATCAAGAAGGAGTGTGGCAGGATGGTTAAGACATTCACCTGTCTAACAAGTACACTTTCAGGTTCTGGGTTTGATTCCCAGCCTTGCCCTTTCTTCCCAGTTTGATGAGAAAAACTGAATGTCAAAGTCCTTTGGATGAGACCATAAACCAAGGCCTTGTGTGTGAATGCACACAGAACATCCTGTGCACACATGAAAAACCCGTTCTGCCTTTTGGAAAAGTAGGCCATTTCATGTTAGTAGGAACGGATGACAAAATTCCCCAAAGTTTTAATGCAGCTACCAAAATCCGGGGAGGTGGGGGGTGTTTAAAAACAGTTGCATGTGCAAACATCTCACCATTGGTGAACCTTGGAAGTCTAACTAAGGAATGAACACCTACCTCCCCCCTCCAACCCTCCCCCAAGTTTCCCCCCCCCCACACACACACACATCCCCCCAGACACAAATGAAATCGAAATATGCTGAGGTATTGAAATCATTTCAATGGACCATTTATGAAAGAACTAGAATGATAGATAGATTTGAGGGAGCAATTGTGTAGTCTTTCGTTATGTGTGTTTGCTTTAAAGGAAATATTTATTTATTAAACACCTTCCCCCCCCCAAAAAAAACAAAAAAACCCAACCCAAAAAACCCAAACTGTTTTGTTGTAATCTTGTTAAATACAAAACAATATCTAGTGTTTGTTTTTTATTTTCAGAATTTTTTTTTCTGATGTAACAAAGACAATCTTGTGCGCAGCAGCTCTCTGAGTTGAGGCAACCATAAAAAAATTCCCTGTGTGGACAATGTGATAGTATCAGTCAACAGGTCATGTAGTTGGTTTTGTGCTGGTAGTTTTGTTTGCACATCATGTTTTTGGTTTGCTTCCATGCTTCAATCCATTTAGATTTATTCATTCAGTGCTTAGCAAAAGACCATGATAGAATCTGATTTAGAGTTGACAGAGTTTAGAGTTGTCTAGTGAAACAGGATAACTCGGTAGTCAGAGCACTCGCTCTCCCCAAGCTATGGTTAAGCAGCGTTGAGAATAGCTGCCTCGCAGAGGGGTGACCATTCATGTACTATGGCTTCAGGACAGTCCCCCAGTTCACCCAGCTGTAAATCAAATGGGTACCAGCCCTTTTTAGGGTCAAGGAAGGTAAATCAGCAAGGGAGAGGAGATGAGTGCCGCCCTCAATATTGCTGGCTCCTGGAGAAGCTGAGGTCTCTGACACCCTGCTGTCTAACGAATGCGTTAGTTTTGGGAGTACCTTTACCTTCACCATAAGTAATCGAAGAAAAAGAAAGCTAGAATTTTTTTGTATGAGTGATTGAGGAGGGTGTAAATCTACAGTGAATAGACAGAAATGATAAAGACTGGATTTACACACGCACACACACATACACACACACACACATACGCACACACTCACACACACATACGCACACACACACACACATACACTTCAAGATTATTTTGATGATATTTAATTTTGCCTTCTGGAATGGCTGGGAAATATTTAAGTGGGGGGTGGGGAGGTGGTTGTTGTTTTGATCTTATGGGGGTCATTTGCCTGTTTTGTTTTGCCGTTTGTGGACAGTCACATCTTCAGCTATGTTGTGGATGAAAAGGATGGCCATTTTTATGACAGTGTTCAAGGCAGCCATAGTCGGTTTCTTGTACTTGTTATTTAATTTATTTTTATTTATTTATGTATTCACTCTTTTATTTCAAGGATAATGAAATAAGTGCTCATGTGCTTTTTACAACCAGTCCCTGTTTGTATGCAGGTTTGTGAATGTTGTCTTTTGTTCCCTTTGGCACACAATGGCCTACTCTTCCAAAACATGAACAGGTTTTAACATGTGTGCAAGGTGTTTTGTGTGCATTCACACACAGGAACTTAGTTCAGTCTCATCCAAAGTACTTTTGGGGGGAGTGGAGTTGGCACTGATGTTAACTTCAGGGGAAACTATTCCTTGAACAGGATCCAAACCTGGATCAGCAGATCATGAGTGCAATGCGCAATGCTCTAACCACCAAGCTATCCCATCCCCTGTGTATAGACATATATGACATCTATCAAGTCAAGTCAAGTAAAAAATACTTGAATTAATCATCCCATGAATGGCAATCATATACTGACAGGCACACAACATGGTAAGGATTATACAGTAGAAAGAAAAAAACCAAACAAGATGAGATTCTTTTTCTCTTTTTCCTTATCAGGCAGAAGTCAGTGGACCACTGCACTGAAGAGCTATTCACTAAGTTCCTCCATTTATGTCGCGATGTGCCAAACCCCAGTTTCTACCTTCAGGAAAATGGCTTGCCTTTCTGTCTGCAATGTTGTTTGTCCAACCTTTTCCCCCTTCTATTTTTCTATCTGCCCTTCCATTTCCTTCTGCCTGCTGAGGGATAAAAAATTTCTTAAGATGTTTTAAAGTCCTGATGGCCTCTACAGATGTCAGTATGGACAGGAATCACATATTTGGATTGGAGCACTGTTACAGTGCTTTATAAATTCCATACATCATCATTAAAAATTTCATACATGGTTGCATGTGTATCAATGATTTGAATGCAAGATGCTTTGCTATGTTTTTCACAGATATAGTGCTACATCAATTCCATATGTTGTTATACTTGGCATAAAATTTGAGTCCAGCTAGCTGACAGGTTTTTATACTGGAGATCAGTCCTCTCTTGGTGCAGGGAATCAAGCTTGCTTTGGGGCATGAAGGAAAAGGAGTTTGAGTTGTCCCTCTGCCCCAGCGTCACTGTGTTGCAGATGTGGTCAGTTTGACAGGAGAGATAACACAAGGAATATCAGACACTCAGTTTCTGCAGAAACTGTAGAATGAAAAAGGAAATGTGTTGCCGCCTTTATTTAAAAAGTTTAGATGTTGAGATCAGGAAGTTATGAAACGCAGAAAAAGACACAAAGAATGATATTCAGCATAACTGTTATCATGTTATTACAGGTTATGATGACTTTCATTACTAAGGTGTTGCAGTATTGGAACCTTCTTAATATACTTTAGGTCTTTTTTTTTTGTGGGGGGGGGCAGTGAAACTTGAGACATTTTTGTGAGTTACCAACCATAATGCTTTTAGTGTAATATAATGCACTTAAAAATAGTTTAATGTTACAAAAAAATATGAAACATGTTATTTATGGCTTGGTTAAGCTGTGTAAAGGGGATGGGATAGCCTGGTGGTTAGCGTGATGCACTTGTGATCTGCTGACCCAAGTTTGATTCCCGTTCAAGAGGATTTTTCCTCTGGAGTTAACATCAGTGCCAACTCCACTCTCCCCAAAAGTCTGGATAAGACTATGAACCAAGGCCCCGTGTGCGAACACACGCTGAACATCTTGCACACACGTTAAAACCTGTTCTGCTTTTTGGAAGAGTGGGCCATTGTGTGCTGGTGGGAACGGATGACAAAATTTACAAAACTGCATACACATGGGGACTGCATGCAAAAAAGCACATGAGTGCTTATTCCATTATCCTTGAAATAAAAGAAGAAAAAATAAAAATCAGGTTTGGTTTGGTTTTTGTCTGTTCTTTACCACTAATGATAAGTTTTAAAAAAAAGTGATGCTTTTTTTGTTGTCTTTCTGCAGTGTTTGCTGGCTTTCAACTGCCTTCAGCAAAAGCCCCCTAAGCCAAGCACACAAATCACAGCAAGCCCATCTCCTTACCTCACTTTGGAAGCTAAATCTTACTTGCTGACTTTCACATGGGTTTTTTTGGGGGGGGTTATCTTTCAATGAGTTGTAAAGGAGCTTCAAACAAAAATTGGAAAGGGGGAGAGATGAGGTGGGATAGACTAGTGGTTAGAGTGTTGAGCTTACGATCTGATTGCGTGGGTTCAAGTCACTATGGCGACACCTGTTGAAGGATTTTTCCTCAGTTAACATCAGTACTGACTCCACTGCTCCGAAAATCCTTTGAATGAGGCTATAATTCAGGATCCCGTGTGTGAGCATACGCACACCATCTTGTGCACGTGTCAAAACCTATTTCACCTTTCAGAAGAGTAGGCCATTAAATCAATGCTGGTAGGAACTGATGCCATTTTATTTTTTAAAAACACTGGTGTTATGTTTAGATACCATCCCCAAGGTTGCATCACAGCTACCTTAATGGCGGGTAAACAATTGCATATTTGTAACATCTCACAATTGGTGAACCTTGGAGCTCTATTTGAGGAACAGCAAGGGGGGAGGGGGACCGGCAAATATTGGTAAGGTTGGTGAATACATACGGTGGCGGCAACAACAACAAAAGTGGTGGGTGGGGACTGAAAACTTGAGGAGCCCTCTGTTATCTAATAATAGGAACTGACATTTCCCATGGTTCTAGAATAATCGGTAGGGGCTTCAATTTCTCTCTGCACAACGCGCTACAGTGGTGGAAGAATTAGACTTCTTCCATCTTGGGAGACAATGGCTGTAGGCTGTCTTCAGTCGTGAACTTGTCTTGTGGGGAGCAATGTCTTGACAGGCAGGCTCTGGACTAACTTTGTTGTTTTAATGAATGTGCCCAGCCATTTCTGTAGGTTATTAGGCTTGCTTTTGTCTACACTTGTTTTTATTCACTAGTCTATTCAGTTGCTCAGTAGTGCCTCTGACATTAGCTAAATAATATTTAATTACCCTCATGAGGATGCCAGGGAGCCTGTCAGTATAAATAGCATCTCCACCTTCTGGAAATTTTGTGGTACGAGTTCCCTCTTTTCTATCCCTCATTTTATTTCTGCCTTGTTCCTTTTATCACCTTGTCATTTTTTCTGCCTTCTTGGTCCATTCTCCTGCCTTTTTACCAGAAAGACTTATCAAATAATTATCTCCCATGCCAAAGTTGGATGCGCTGGGCCTGATTCATCAGGAGCTTAATGGCAGTGCAATGCTTTTCGCTTATGTGACAGACAATCAGTAGTTTCCGAGTGCTTGACAACGACGAAGAAGGTTTAATTAATATTGTTTCAGATTCACCTCTGGCAGATATTCTATGTAGGGATAATAGATGGCATTCCCTGTAGAGCAATGGCAGATGCATCTTGTGTTATGTTTAATGATTATACATTGTAATCATGGTGGTTGATAGTGACAGATCAGTCGGGTGTACATTTTGCATTATGTATATGATAACCAGCAGTGTATCAGGTATATTTCCTGTGTGTGTTGGGTGGGTGTTGTTGCGGTCCTTGTCTTTGAGAAGTTGTAAATTTATCTGCTGCGAGCATGGAATGGCATGGAACTGTATGTTTTACCGTGGTTTTTTTCCCTCTTCAATTTCCTGAATGACAAACTGGAATCAAGACATGTTTTGTTCACTTTCGCAGGTAACAGAAATTTCAGTATTTTCCCTTGTGACCAAAAGTTTTTTTGTCAGTAAAATCACGTAGCGGTGAATTTGCTTTGCATTGCGGTCTTCTGCAGATTTCAGTATGGTCATTTTCATGAGCTGCTGATTTCATATCGGACTTTCTTCTAGCCAGTTTGAATTAGAGTGAAATAAAACAACACAAACCCCCACCCAAAACAAAAAAGTCCTGTTCCAGGATGTCCTTGTGACTTCATGTAAAAGATGCTCAGTATCTTTTCATGTATTGACTAATGTATAAAATGTAAGGAAGAGATCAACAAATAAAACCTTTGCAAATGAATATTACTTTTTTGTTGTTTGCTTACATTCATCTGGACAGACCAGTTTCCACAATGAAGCGGTACACTAAGGTCCTCCCATTTGCAATCTCTGATTCGATAGAAGATAAAAACCTCCACATGCATAGATGGGACCGAGTGTTGAATCAAGTACTGGTGAATACCAATATGAAGTCACTTGTTCTTCTCAAACACACTGGTTGAAAAGAACAGAGGTAGTGGAATTTGCTGTTCATCTAAGTGACGATACTGCATTCTGCTGAAGACAGTGTATTGTTCAAAGTATTCCTGCAAGTAACGGCCATGAATGATGCGTGTACCATGATTTGGTGTTGAGTCTTGATCTCAGGTGCATTGTTAATTAATGAACAGAAAAACTTTTGGTTTGACCATTGTAATCAGATTTGAAGTGCAGGTGGTTTCTGAACTTACTGGGTCAGTGCTCCCGCTGCCTGCCGTAAACTGTAGCGTAGCATGTCATTGGAGCAATAAACTTCATTGCCTCGAAAAGTGTGACTACTGTTGTGTGTGATCGATAGTTTATCAACTTGCTAATGGTTAAAGTATTGTAGCCTACACAGGTCCTACATCAATGAACTATTCAAGGACGAATACCTAGATTACCATCAAGATCTCATGGAGTGGAGAATGTCAAAACTTTTAAAGCCAACCTCAGTGCAAACTGAATAAATCCAGGTATGTGAAGATCAACAGCCACAAGAATCTGAGAATTTCTGATCTTGCCCTGTATGGTGGTATCCAAATAAAGGTCATGGAATAGATCAAACCTATACTTTGATGGTTACAAATCTTGAGGGCTTTTAAAAAAAAACAACTGCATTATCCAAGTATGAAAAAGAGGCAAACAGCTTGCTTCATAGAATGTTCATCTTCCTAAATTGCATACAGCTTGCTTCATAGAATGTTCATCTTCCTAAAATGGCTATCTCATTGTTTTATCAACTTTTTAGTCTACTTTATGGTCATCAAAGCTGTATAAAATGGAATGTGTGTGCGCGTGCGAGTGTCATGTCTTTCACTATACAGTTTTCTCACAAGATACACTGATGCTTCCAAAACAACCAAAAGACAATCTTTTTTTTCTGTACATTTATTCTGAGAAAAAAAGATATTTTCAACATTCACTTCAGAATACAAATGGCAGTGCATAGCTGGTCACCTTAGTAATTATAAATTGTTGTCAAAAACCTGTTAAAATATATACAACATAAGTACACATTCTGAAAAAAAACACACACACACAAAAGTACACATTCTACCTTTGTGGTAATACATCACATAATGTTTGATGATAAAGTAGCTGGATATCAGTTTGACATTTTCCAAGAACTCTTCTCCATCAACTGCAATATTTTTCACAATATATTTAAAATCAGTAGATTGCCGTTGTCAGCTTACTTCATCAAAAACAACACTATGACCAGTTAAGTCAGGGATGTCACTCGGAATTGGCCCTCGGTTAAATATTTGTAAGGTTTAAAATGTCAAAGCTTTTTAACATGGAAGTATAAAAAAAAAAAAAAGTGTAGCAACAACACATCCAAATATCGTTTCACATTGAAAGGACAATATGTCGAGTGAAAGTGGACCGACATGTTTAAAAAAGAAGTTTACAATAAAAAAAAAAGAGAAAGAAGTTCACAAAACACTAATGTAAAAAAATCCAAACACCAATAACATTCATGACAAAAGGAACTGCACCACAAAACGTAACCAGAAACCAACAGCTCTGATGTTGTCAACGTAAATTCTGACTGCACCTTTCTCACTTCACAGACGGTGTGTGCACTGTGATCAGAAGTTAAGCTGCTCCTAAGGCATAGGAGTTGTGAATGATCAGAACGGTTCATGGTGATCAATCTTAGACCAGAAAGACACGAGAGAGTAGTTCTTAAGGAAAAAGAAAAGTACCGCCTGCCAAAGGATATATAAAACTGACAACAAACACGCATGCTAAATGCGGATAGGGAAACAAATACAGTTGTTAAACAGGCAAAAAAGGGGTGGTGCTGTTCTTGTGGCGAGACGCTCTCCCCAGGGTGAGCAGCCAGAATTAAATCTGCCTCGACTTAAAGAGGTATAAAATACAATTTCTCGATAAAGCCGACAACAACCCTGCAGAGATCCATACTGCTTCTGAAACAAGCACTATCCACTGTTTTGGCGAGGAATTTACGTCTTTTTTGGGCAGTACTTTGCGCAGATGAACACAGTCAGTGGTTGATTGGACCCTTGTGAACACAACAGCACTATGAATGGAATTCATGCAAAGTACTTGGGTGACATCACAGAAGTCATACTTTCCCGCTTGATGGAATTGAAAAGACACCAGCTGACGCCCGTGCCAAGGGATTCCCTTATGTACAATTGGCTGTCATCTGTCATGGATGAGTACTGTCTTCCAATAGTATCGACATAGATTCTTTTTCTAACACGGTTATAAAATCTCTGTTTTTGTAGAAAAATGACTGGCACTTCCTATGAAGCAGAATGGCTGAAAGTTTGAAAAAACAAACAACACACACAAAAAAGCAATCAGAAGAAATCCAAATAACCCCAACAAAACAAAATAATCACAAGGTTTTATCATTTCTTTTGGGGCGGGGAAAAATGCTAGCAACATTGCTGAAAGTCCAGCTGTCTTTTGACTCATGGAATGATGGTTCGTTTCTTTGCATTTCTCACCATTTTGTGTTACTTCACCAATGCTGCACAGTATGTATAATCAAAATCAGAGGGTTTGTTTTAGAGGATGCGTGTCAAACACAAATATGAAGAAAATGGCAACAAAGCAAGCAATTATGACACAAATGAAACACAAAAGCAAAAAACCAAGGCAAGCAATAATCATAAATTAAGCACAGGTAAACATTCAGCTACCACAGGGTAGCACTTTGTACAGTTGAACACATTCGGTGGTTGACCCTTGTGAATACAACGGCTCTTGCATAGTTGAACACTACCACAGGGTAGCACTTTGTACAGTTGAACACATTTGGTGGTTGACATGACTGACCCTTGTGAACACAACGGCTCTTTCATACACCAGTAATACTCACTATATGATTTCATTTATATACATCAATTATTTGAATACAATATTATACAATAAAGAACATTCTGATTATACCAGCATACATTTTTGGGCAATTTGACTGAACCAACAAAAAAAGGCACTTTTGGCAGCCATTGTTGTGACTTATAAATTTTGCTTATTTACAGAGATTGTTCAAAAATAGAACTTCGTTGTTTTCATTCATGAAAATCTTCCAACATTTAAAATCACATACAATTGTCATGAATTAACATAAAACTTGTTAGTTTTTTCTGTAAATATTTTGCCTTATAACTTCTCTATAATCATATACATTTATTGGTAGAATGAAAATTAAGTAACGTTAGTTTAAATCAGCAAATCAAACTCCTACAGAGGTGTGTGCGTGAACGTACACCTGTCTATAAGACAAAATCATCAGTCCACATCATCACCCTTTGTACAGTTTGAATTCTAAAATAAAACCCAACACCCCGAACATATATCCTTTTGGAGTAGGGAATAGCAAAACCAGAATGGTTGAAAAAATCCAACAACAAAAAACCAACTGGAATTTACATTTCAACACTAGTGTGTGTGCGCACACGCTGAATTTGCTTGCAGAACCATTAGTTTTTGGTTGTTAAAAAATTTACAATGAGTACAATTTACTTATTCCATTTCACAGGGAATCACTGCTTTTAACCCCTACCTGGGCACTGTGTTTGAAAAGACCATGTCTCTTACACGAGACAGAAAGTCCACTAACTACAACAGAACTCTGAAATTCATGAGAATCTTGTGAAAATGAAAGAACGAGACATCCCACAATTTACAAATGGCAAAAAGTGGAGAGAGCTTGTGGTAAATTACCCTCTTGACTCTGATGTCTGTGATTGTTTACAAATGGCAAAAAATGGAGAGAGCTTATGGTAAATTACCCTCTTGAATCTGACGTCTGATTGTTCTTACAGCTTTCATGCCATGAGGTGTGCATCCAGGCTCTGCTTGTATCATCATCAACGTAAGCAATGTATGTAGCATGTAGGCCATGTGTTTGACTGGTGATGGACAAGTAGGAGTATAGCACCTGAGAAATGGGCTTCTAAGAATTTGTCAGATGTGTGTGAGCATTAGTTGTCTATTCTTTATAGAAATTTTGTAGTAGTTGCGTTCTCTCTTCGAAAAGTACCCCCTCCCCCTCCAATCTACCTTATATAAGTAGTCTGGGAAATTTGGAGTAGTTTTCTTCTTTGTAGTCCCCCCCCTCCCAACATTAAGTACTAAAAACAGTAATATTATACACACACCAACATATATATTAGACAGTTATACATTTAAAAAAAGGACAAAGTTGCAGAGTTATGTGTGAAGTATACAATGTATAGATTTTGATTTCAAAACAAAGCTGCATTACATGGAGTGGAGAAAAAACAAAACCCTGCCCAGCCATAAGTGAAATATAGTTATGTATATTTGCATTTTATTCACGAAACAATGCTGAAATTCTTTTACACTTAAAACCACAGCAAAAGAGAACCTATCAATGCTGTGACCATTTTCCAAACGGCAGGCTGTTGGAGACAGAATAATAAATGAAAAATAATAACGGTGATCTGAAAACTTAATTATCATTTTGCCACAACAGACCAACAATAATTATAAGCACATCTCCTCTCTCTTTTTTGTTGTTGGTTCAAAGCCTAAGTACGTAAGTCCAGTTAAAGAGTTACAGTGAACCAGTGTCTATTTTTGATCTGTAATTCTCATGGATCCTTTCCATATGTAAAATAAGAAAAATACATATCAAAATCTTCTTTCACAGTCTTGCAACGGATGCAATAGATGTTAACAGCATTCACACTAACCCAACACTTCCGAAAAGCGGAAACAGGTTTTAACCCTAGTGGCGCGGATCCCGGAATATTCCGGGAAAGGCGGGTCTAGGCTGTGTGGCGGATCCCGGAATATTCCGGGATGACGTGGGTGGTCATAGTTGAAAGCTTACTTTCGCTTTCAAAGGTCAGCCAATGAATGTTAAGGCCGTTGTAGGCCCGCAGAAAGGGGTGAAGGTCGTTTGACACACACAAGCAACGAAGAATCTGATTGGTTAAGAGAGTATTTTAATTTTTTTTCGGACCAGCCGAGATCGTCTTCAACAAAAATGGCGGCCAGCGTTTGCACTAGAATTTCTTCAAGCGTTTTTCGAGCTTTCTTACAAAATTGACAGCGAGGAGGAGTTTTAGAGGCTGGATTTGGTTGAAATAAACAATGAGAGAGACGATGAGGTAAGGATTGTGGAATATTTTTGAAAAACTTGGTAAAAATCGATCGCGATCGAACTGAATCGAGCGGTGCTAGTTTTGCTGGATGGACTTTTTCGCTACTCGGCGATTTCAACGTCACAGATTGTTTTACTTTATTTTGACGCATCGAGGCTTCGAAATAACTGTTGTTGAGTCAAATCGCTATGCTGCTGAGTACTTTGCATCACATGAAATCAAGCGATCTTTGTATTTTGTCATAGAAAGCCACCACTTCGCACATTCCGCCATGACAGTCGCGATGGCGTCGATCCTGTCGCTGAACTTTTCTGACTATTTGGTGACCGATAAAGCGATACAAACTCCTTATTTTTTGAAAACTAATGTCAAGAAATAGTGTTTACCTAATCATGACATTTATGCACCGCAAGAACTTTGCTTATCGTGTTAAAATCGATCCGGGGCCCTGACAGTGGAACAGTGATCGGTAGTGCGAACATGATTTTTTTTTTTTGATTTTTTTTTTTACATAATCATAAACACTACACACTATTATAAAATTATACTCATTTTAAAGGCATATTATCTCTTCTTTCCAGTGATCTATAGCTTAACACATTTAATTCAGTTTTATATATCAATATCAAGGGTTGTTTGAGCCCACCATGCTCCAAAACAATGCTAGCCAATGTTAATTCAGCCAATAGAAGTGAGGCTTGTTGCTGCATATTCAGCGCTACTAGGGTTAACACGTG
Source organism: Rapana venosa (assembly GCA_028751875.1). Lineage (NCBI taxonomy): Eukaryota > Metazoa > Mollusca > Gastropoda > Neogastropoda > Muricidae > Rapana > Rapana venosa. The sequence goes on from CM054148.1 coordinate 8,713,964, forward strand.
TGCAAGATTTTCTGCCCAATAGAGGCCACTTCAAGGCTAGCATATATAGTGGGCTTAGCAGTATGTGACAAATAATAATAATAACAAGGACAAATATAATCTTCCAATCCCCTCTCTCAACCCAATTACAGATCCATGACAAAAACACGTTTCTGCTTGGATCCCTGTTCAGCCGAGTCCAAACCTGAACTAGTAGTTTAGTTTACCACACATTGAACATAAAAAGCCCCCCCCCGTATTAAACGCCACAAAACAAGAAAAAACCCCAGTCAAGCAAAACTGGGTGGGATGGTGGTAGTCTACAGATACAACTCCACTGTCTCCATCGCTGTTGTCACCGGGTAGAAGCCAATGCCACCAAAGCACAAGATCAGAAAGCATGAGTTGTGTTCTACCCCCCCCCCCCCCGAAATCCATGTGACCTTGAGTGGTTATCTGGGCGCTAGTTTCTTTTTTTTTAAATAGATGGGATGACAGATAAACCAAGGTGTAGTGTGCCACACACACATTTAACACATGTAAAAGAACCCAACTTGCTGAAAGAAGAGTTGACCATAGTAAAATTGTGTTTTCCAAAATAGCCACTTCTATAAGGATACACACCAAGACATGGGGAAAAAAAAAAGCAACAAAAAACCCCTGAAAGAAAGAACAAAAATCAGGCATGGCACCTCTCTAGAAGCAACACCTCTGCAGAACAAGAAGTCCAAAATGTCAAGCAAAGAAAGCCTCCATAACCGAAAAAACAACCCCAACCCCCCCACCCGAAAACTAAAAACAGAACCGCAACACAACTCGACGTTTCAAGTTTACACCGCCATCTGCATCTCAATTTTGGGGTAGGGTTTGTACCCGTCCAGCTGGAAATCATCCAGTTGGAAATCTTCGATGTTCTCCACCTTGCGTTTGATGGTGACGGTGGGGAATGGCCGAGGCTCTCTCTTCAGCTGCTCCTGAAGAGGCTCGATGTGGTTGACGTACACGTGCCCATCTCCGATAGTGTGCACGAAATCCCCGGGCTGAAGAGCAAAACAAAAACCACCACCCCCAGACATGAAAAAACTTAGCTATAAAAAGAGAAAAAAGAGAAAAGAGGAGAGAGAGAGAGAGAGAGAGAGAGAGAGAGAGAGAGAGAGAACTCGAACGATTTATTCATAAAAAGGCAATTGAACCACACACGTAAAAGAACCCACGGCAACAAGAGAGTTGTCCCTGGCAAAATTATGTCGAAAAAAGCCACTCTGATAGGGAAACAAATACTGTTGCAGACAGGTAAAAAAAAGAAAAAAAAAAGGGTGGCGCTGCTCTTGTGGTGACGTGCTCTCCCCGGGGAGAGCAGCCCAAATTTCACGCAGAGAAATCTGCGTGACTTAAAGTGGTATAAATATAAATAAATTTGAATGAGAGAGACAATAATTTATTTATTCTTTTATATCGTGGATAATGGAATAAGCACTTATGTGCCTTTTAAAAAAAATAATTATCCAGTCCCCATGTGTATGTCATTTTTGTAAATTCTGTCATTTGTTCCCGCCGGCACACAAATGGCCTACTCTTATGAAAAGCGGAACAGGTTTTAAAGAGAGAGAGAGAGAGAGAGAGGCACCTTCACCATCAGACATTCCAGTCTGGCTGACCGTTGGGGCACCACTGAAGACTTGCAGCCAGCTTCCTTCACTCCTTGCTGTTCTTAGCTTTCTGTAGTAGTTGGTTTTGAACCACATAACATGGAGAGAGAGGCATAAAAAAGATTTTTAAAAAACATACAAAAAAACTGGAGAAAAATACAAGTAAAAGACAGAAAGGGAGAAGAAAAAGCTAGCTTTCCGTAGTACGTCATTTCAAACATAATACACAGCAACCCCCCACCCTCCCCCCCAAAATGAATTTTACTGAATCATACCAAATGCGCCTGGAACTGAAAGGAGAGAAAAAAGAAAAAAAACCCAAAGAACCAACAGTGGAAGCCACTATCCCCCCCCCCCCTCCCGAGTTGTAAGGCAGAAATAAATGAGAGAAACCCAAGTTCACTATGTTCCTATCCCCCCCCCAAAATGCTAGTGTTGTAAGGCAGAAATAAACAAGACAAACCCAAGTCCACTATGTTCCTATACCCCCCCCCCCCCCCCCCCCCCCCAAATGCTAGTGTTGCAGGGCAGAAATAAATGAGAGAAACCCAAGTTCACTATGTTCCTACCCCCCCCCCCCCCCCCCCATTGCTAGCGTAAGGCAAAAATAAAGAGAAACCCAAGTTCACTATGTTCCTATACCCCCGCCCCTCCAAATGCTAGTGTTGCAGGGCAGAAATAAATGAGAGAAACCCAAGTTCACTATGTTCCTATATCCCCCCCCCCTGCAAATGCTAGTGTTGTAAGGCAGAAATAAACGAGAGAAACTTGAGTTCACTATGTTCCTATACCCCCCCAGTGTTGTAAGGCAGAAGAAACAGACAAGGAGAAATCCCAATCTTCACTATGGTCCACAGTGTTGTGTTGTAAGGCAGAAGAAACAAACAAGCGGAGAGAAAGGCACCCCAACCTCCACACCATCGTCCTATACCCCTCCCCTGCGCTGTGTTCTCACCTTCAGTCCTGTGATGTGGGCGATCATCAGGGTCAACAGGGCGTAGCTGGCGATGTTGAAGGGAACCCCCAGACCCTGTATGCACACACAGCAACAGAAAACAACAACCGTCATGGCCGCTCCTGTTCTTTTCCTTCCTTGGTTAGAGCTCCGAGGTTCACCAAAGGTGAGATTTTTTTGTGTAATACAACTGGCCCCCCCCCCCCCCCCCCCCCCTCCTCTGTACATGAAGTGTGCCTGCATGCTGTGTACATGTGTGTGAAGTGTGCCTGCATGCTGTGTACATGTGTGTGAAGTGTGCCTGCATGCTGTGTACATGACGTGTGGCTGCATGCTATGTACATGACGTGTGGCTGCATGCTGTGTACATGACGTGTGGCTGCATGCTGTGTACATGACGTGTGGCTGCATGCTGTGTACATGACGTGTGGCTGCATGCTGTGTACATGACGTGTGGCTGCATGCTGTGTACATGACGTGTGGCTGCATGCTGTGTACATGACGTGTGGCTGCATGCTGTGTACATGACGTGTGGCTGCATGCTGTGTACATGACGTGTGCCTGCATGCTGTGTACATGACGTGTGGCTGCCTGCATGCTGTGTACATGACGTGTGGCTGCATGCTGTGTACATGACGTGTGGCTGCATGCTGTGTACATGACGTGTGGCTGCATGCTGTGTACATGACGTGTGTGCTGCATGCTGTGTACATGACGTGTGGCTGCCTGCATGCTGTGTACATGACGTGTGGCTGCATGCTGTGTACATGACGTGTGCCTGCATGCTGTGTACATGACTGTGCTGCCTGCATGCTGTGTACATGACGTGTGCGCACTGCATGCTGGTGTACATGACGTGTGGCTGCATGCTGTGTACATGACGTGTGCCGCATGCTGTGTACATGACGTGTGTGAGCTGCAACTCGCATGCTGTGTACATGACGTGTGGCTGCATGCTGTGTACATGACGTGTGGCTGCATGCTGTGTACATGACGTGTGGCTGCATGCTGTGTACATGACGTGTGGCTGCATGCTGTGTACATGACGTGTGGCTGCATGCTGTGTACATGACGTGTGGCTGCATGCTGTGTACATGACGTGTGGCTGCATGCTGTGTACATGACGTGTGCCTGCATGCTGTGTACATGACGTGTGGCTGCACGCATGCTGTGTACATGACGTGTGCCTGCATGCTGTGTACATGACGTGTGGCTGCATGCTGTGTACATGACGTGTGGCTGCATGCTGTGTACATGACGTGTGGCTGCCTGCATGCTGTGTACATGACGTGTGGCCTGCATGCTGTGTACATGACGTGTGCCTGCATGCTGTGTACATGAAGTGTGTCTGCATGCTGTGTACATGACGTGTGCCTGCATGCTGTGTACATGACGTGTGCCTGCATGCTGTGTACATGAGTGTGCTGCATGCTGTGTACATGACGTGTGGCCTGCATGCTGTGTACATGACGTGTGCCTGCATGCTGTGTACATGACGTGTGGCCTGCATGCTGTGTACATGACGTGTGCCTGCATGCTGTGTACATGTGTGTGCTGCATGCTGTGTACATGACGTGTGCTGCATGCTGTGTACATGACGTGTGCTGCAGCTGTGTACATGTGATGTGCTGCATGCTTGTACATGACGTGTGCCTGCATGCTGTGTACATGACGTGTGCCTGCATGCTGTGTACATGTGTGTGCCTGCATGCTGTGTACATGACGTGTGCCTGCATGCTGTGTACATGACGTGTGCCTGCATGCTGTGTACATGACGTGTGTGCCTGCATGCTGTGTACATGTGTGAAGTGTGCCTGCATGCTGTGTACATGACGTGTGCCTGCATGCTGTGTACATGACGTGTGGCTGCATGCTGTGTACATGACGTGTGCCTGCATGCTGTGTACATGACGTGTGGCTGCATGCTGTGTACATGACGTGTGCCTGCATGCTGTGTACATGACGTGTGTGCTGCATGCTGTGTACATGTGTGAAGTGTGCCTGCATGCTGTGTACATGACGTGTGCCTGCATGCTGTGTACATGACGTGTGCCTGCATGCTGTGTACATGACGTGTGGCTGCATGCTGTGTACATGACGTGTGCCTGCATGCTGTGTACATGAGTGTGGCTGCATGCTGTGTACATGTGTGTGGCTGCATGCTGTGTACATGACGTGTGCCTGCATGCTGTGTACATGACGTGTGCCTGCATGCTGTGTACATGTGTGTGGCTGCATGCTGTGTACATGAAGTGTGCCTGCATGCTGTGTACATGACGTGTGGCTGCATGCTGTGTACATGACGTGTGCCTGCATGCTGTGTACATGACGTGTGCCTGCATGCTGTGTACATGACGTGTGGCTGCATGCTGTGTACATGACGTGTGCCTGCATGCTGTGTACATGACGTGTGGCTGCATGCTGTGTACATGACGTGTGGCTGCATGCTGTGTACATGACGTGTGGCTGCATGCTGTGTACATGACGTGTGGCTGCATGCTGTGTACATGACGTGTGCCTGCATGCTGTGTACATGACGTGTGGCTGCATGCTGTGTACATGACGTGTGGCTGCATGCTGTGTACATGACGTGTGCCTGCATGCTGTGTACATGACGTGTGCCTGCATGCTGTGTACATGACGTGTGGCTGCATGCTGTGTACATGACGTGTGGCTGCACGCAGTCCTCACCATGTCGGCGGAGCGTTGGTACAGCTGGCAGGACAACTCGTCGCCCAGGACACAGAACTGCGCCAGGCAGTGACAGGGAGGCAACGCCATTTTGGGAATGTCTGAAATCACGACACATCACCCCTGTCTTTATCCATAACAAACAAACGGAAAAACAGCCAGAACAACAATGCAGTAAGCACAGCCCCTTTATGCACCTGCGAAAAGATTTCAAAGTACTGAAAACGAACATTAGTGGGTGTGCTTTGCCTTTACTTGTCTTTGCTGTGTGTGTGTCCGAGTGAGTGAGTGAGTGAATATGTGTGTGTGAGAGAGAAAAAGCACACACTCGCATGTAGCGAATCAACTCATACTTTTTTTAATTATTTTTTAAATGCAACACTGACCGCTATTTGCCAATATGGCTGTGGTTTAGGAATGGTAAATGAGGTAATGACCAACGACATCAAAAACTTGTGACATTTGGAATGTGATTTGGTTACACAGCCCAAGAGCTCCAAGTGCAGATATGTCACTGTGTGCACTGAACACTTCTCAGTTGAGCACGCGATCTGATGGCATGGGAGAGAGCTACTTACCCAGGCACCTCTGGAGTAAACATCAGTATAAACTTCACTCTCCCTGAAAATTCTTTGGACGAGACCATAAACTGAGGTCTCGTGTGCAAAAAGCATGCTGAACATCTTGCGCACACCATGAAACCCAATCTGCCTTTTGAAAGAGCAGGCCATTTCGTGCCAGTAGGGATGGATGGACCCCCCCCCCCCAACACATTAATGTGTTTAAGACACTATCCCCCAAGTTCAAACATGGTTACTGTAACGGTGAGCAAAACCAGTCGCGTACACAAAATCTCACCATGGGTCAAACCTTTAGAAATAAATCAAACAGCATCCAAAGGACTTCCTTGGTGGAAGACTCCTGTCACACTTGCATTGTGGGATGTGTAATAGTGCAAATTGTTGACCAATCCTGTATTTTGAGACCATAAGTCGGTGGATCAGTTGATCCATCCCCGCAGCCGTGGGTTAAACACAAAATCTACATTACAATAATAAAAAAAAAGATCATATATATATAATATAAAAAGGTAAAGGTGTCCCATACCCTACAAGGTCGTAGGGAAGCAAGGCGTCAGAGACCTCACTTCTCTAGGGCCAGCATATTGAGGGCGGCGCCCATCTCCTCTCCCTCGCTGCTTTACCTTCCCTGACTCTAAAGAGGGCAGGTACCCATTTACAGCTGGGTGAACTGGGGGGACTGTACTGAAGCCAAGGCGCGCAAACGGTCACCCATCCAACTGGTAACCACGCTCGACGCTACTCAACTTGGCTGGGGGGAAAGTGAGTGCTCAGACCACTGAGCTATCCCGTCCCCTATATATATATATATAAAATTAAAAAAGGAAAACGGAAAAGGGAGACAACAGCAGCAGCAGCAGACCTGAAGGGTTCCAGGCACACATGATGATGCGGCGTGACTCGGGCTTGTTGCGCACCATGTGGATGACCTCCCTCAGCTGGTCCACCCCCTGCCCCGTGTAGTCAGCGTGCATGCCCCGGTACTGCGCCCCGCTGTGCCGCCACTGGAACCCGTACACCGGGCCAAGGTCACCTGCGGGTCAGAGGTCACGGTCCACCATGAACACCAGCGGGTCAGAGGTCACGGTCCACCACGAACACCTCCTGGAATCCTTCTCATGAGACTATAAACTGAGATCCCGTGTGCCAACGCACGCAGAAACATCTTGTGCACACGTTAAATCCTGTTCCGCTTTTTTTTGTAAGAGTAGGCCATTGTGTGCTGGTGGGAACAGATGACATTTACAAAACCGCATACACACGGGGATTGGATGTAAGAAAAGCACATGAGTGCTTATTCCATTATCCTCAATATAAAAGAATAAATAAAATAATAAAAATGAACACCAGCGTGTCAGAGGTCACGTTCCACCATGAACACCAGCGTGTCAGAGGTCACAGTCCACCATGAACACCAGCGTGTCAGAGGTCACAGTCCACCATGACTGTATATACATGAATACGTGTACATCAAGGGATGCAGAGGAAGCAACAATATAACAGATAGGTCACTTCAGCATAAGACACTTGTCTTTTTCTTTCCAAGACTTTTTATCTTCTGAAGATGGAGTATGGGCTGCCTTTACAGCAAAGTTGTTGAGGATGAGAACAGCCTTACAAGTAAACTTTGGGTAGTTTACAGTTCAAAATGCACCCCCCCCCCCCCCCCTCCCTCCATTTCCAAATATATATATGGATCCATTTCATTTGTGATAACATAAACTAAAAAGGGTTGATTCTTTTCTCTTAATTAATAAGAAGACAATTGAGACGGAAAAACACACCCAAAACATCCCCCCCCCCCCCCCCCCCCCGACAAAAATGCGGAGGACTTTATTGTAATTAAAATTTTTAAATTTTTTTTTTATAAATCAACATTATGATAAAATGGACCCTAACATATACACAGGCACACACATACACCCTCACAATGAACTAATCTTTAACACACACTTATACACATCCTCACCTTCTTCCCTGTCATGAAACCCATTCTTGTCCAGGAAGTCCCTGGAGCTGTTGGCGTCCCAAATGTGCACCTTCTTCTCCGTCAGCTGCTTGCCGTTGGTGCTGCCCTGAATGAACCACAGCAGCTCTTCCACCACCCCGCGCCAGAACACACGCTTGGTCGTCAGCAGCGGAAAGCCTGGGGAAGAAGAACAATCACCACCGTGACAGCACTTGGCCCAGGCCAAAAGCTGTGTCAGTTATTGATGTCAGCTAATTGCCAAGGCCTACACTAAAATGTTGTTATGTTGTAAAATGTTGTGTTGAGATTGCCTTCAGCCATGACAAGCTCTTAACATAACAACCTGCACTCTTCTTTTAAAGGAGAAAAAAAATCCTCTGAAGTCGAAGTATGGCTGCCTGTATGGCGAGGTACTTGAAAATAGTCATACACGCAAACTTCCATCCGGTGTGCTTCCTATCTCACAGTGATTCCCAGGTGGGATGAGTGAGTCAGAGTGCATGTTCTGGGTGACCCCCAGAGTGTAAAGCTGGGGAACGCACAACGACCGTGACAGCATCAGGTGAGGTGGTATTACTTACACACCAGCGTCAGATGATTTTGTTAATACACAACAGTATCAGGTTGAGATGGTATCACACAACAGCACCAGGTGATGTGAATTACATAACATTGGGGGTGAGTTGGTATTGGTCTTTTACACAACAGCGTCGGGTGATTTGGTATTACAGAAGAGTGAGAGGTGAGTTGGTATTGCATAACAGCATCAGGTGAGTTAATACAAAACAGCATCAGAAAAGTTGGTAATACACAACAGCAACAGGTGAGTTGGTATTACATAGTAACATACACAACAGCATCAGATGAGTTGGTATTACATAACAGCATCAGGTGAGTTGGTACTACATACACAACAGCATCAGATGAGTTGGTATTACATAACAGCATCAGGTGAGTTGGTATTACACAACAGCATCAGATGAGTTGGTATTACACAACAGCATCAGATGAGTTGGTAGAACACAACAGCATCAGGTGAGTTGGTAATAATACATAGCATCAGGTGAGTTGATATTACACAACAGCATTAGGTGACTTGGTATTGCACAATCAACAAAAACTCAAACAAAAAAGAAAAAACAACAACCCCCCAAATCAAACCAAACAACACACACACAAAAGGGGAAAAGAAAAAGAACTGAACCACTGGGGAAAGCACAACTTACTCTCCCGAAGGCTGAATCTCATCTGCATGCCAAATATGGTCTTTGTGTCAATGCCAGTTCTGTTTGGTCGCAGCACTCCCTCTGCGATGATTCGCTCCACTGCCTCCAAGTACTGTAACTCTGCATGGCTGAAACCAGCAAATTTTAGATTTTAAACATCAATATGTCTGAGTGATCACGGCAGCATCTTCAAAACCACTTTACATTCATTTATTCCCATACTTGTGTATTAGTGATATAGGACCAGTAAATAAAAAAATAAAATTTTTTTTTTTAAAAGGTGTCCCATAACTTGTGTATAAGGTCGTAGGGGAGCGAGGCATCAGAGACCTCACTTCTCTAGGGGCCTCAATATGAGGATGGCACCCATCTCTTCTCCCTTGCAGCTTTACTTTCCCTGACCCTAAAGAGGGCAGGTACCTATTTACAACCAAGGACCGGTATTGAATAGAAATTTCGTGCAAGTGTAAAAATTTCTTTGTTTTATAAACCATAGCTGCCATGCCTGGCCATTTAAAGAGTTGATGCTGAAGTCAATCAAGTCTGGTCAGTAAAATTCTAAAAATGTGCTGTAAAATTTATTGTGGGTGAGGACACTGTAGCCTCAGCCGATGAAGCCTCAGGACACCCATATTTGAGCGCTTTGATTTGTTGCTTTACAAGATTCAGCGCTATATAAATTCCATACATTATTATTATTTTGCTCATTTATTAAGGAAACACAAGGCTTTCTCTGCCTTTACTTTTGTTAAGTATATTTGAGAATGTTTGTGGTACTCGTAGTAACATATCTTCGTCAAATGTGTTATTTCCCCATTGATTGATGCTGTTAAAAGCAGTATACTTTGCACAAAGTAGAAAAATAACATCTTAACTGATCATAAAATGTGTGCAAGCTCTTATTTTCTTCCCAGTCTCCTCATCCCATTCAACCCCCCACCCCAACGACACCCAAAGAAACCATTAGCCTGTTAGATTTCAGTATTCAATTAGCAAAGCAGAATGTTCTTTTAAAAAGTTGTTATAAATTCAAAATTTGATTCAAAACACAAATGGCGCATAAAACTAAAAGGCACTCGGAAATTAAGCCAGAATTTCACATAATAGGAACAAGACATATGACACAAAAATAAAGTGTAAGATATGAACAGTTGGCTGAAAACAATGAATAATTCATTCATGAGAAATATGCTGGGTTTTCCCCCCTCCTTGGCCAGAGGTCCAAGGCTCACAAAGGGTGAGATTTTTGGGCACGCAACCTCTCCCTTTAGGTAGCTGCATTCTGAATTCAGGGATGGTGTCTAAACATGTGTGCATATAGTTTTTGTCATCTGTTCCTACCGGCACACCATGGCCTACTCGTGTAAAAGGCAGAATGAGTTTTTAATGCTTGCAAGATGTTCTGCATGCGTTTGCACATGGGGCCTCAGATTATAGTGTCATTCATAGGACTTTGGAGTTTGATATTCAGTTCAAATTTCTCCTCAAACCGTGAGGCAAGGGTGAGGCTGGGAATCGAACCCAGAACCTCACGGTTTACTTGTTCAAGTTGTTGGCAGGCGAACGTCTGAACCTTCCTGCCACCCTCCTAAAATCATAAATGAATGCTGAAGAGCACCACACTTTAAAACCTGTCACAGCTGCACTCTATAACTGTATGTACACTACAAGAACTACACACCAGCAGAGAAAAAAACCTTGTGAAGTCTGCTTCTGGTCACAGGAATCAGACACTACTAATAAATCATACTTTATTCTACAGAATTCTGCCAGGAACATATCTTGTAGCTGTAGGTTCTTTTAAAATCTCTGAAACTAAGCGTCTTGAGCACAGGACCTTGGTTTTACCTAATGTATGAGAGACTAGTACCCAGACCACCACTCATGGTCTTGTGGATGGGGAAAAATTTGGCACAAACATTGACAGCATTCCTCACCAAGGTTTTTTTAATTGTTTTTTTAAAATCAGACTTAAACCCCAGATGCCATGTGCATAACACTCCCAAATACACAAAATCCAGCACACGAAAATATCCATTTATCTTAGTAAGTTACTGTGTTACACAGAAATGAAGTAGGCCAACAATGGCCTGTGGTATGGATGACACAAACATAATAATAATAATGTATGGAATTTATATAGCGCTGAATCTTGTAAAGCAACAAATCAAAGCGCTCAGATTTCATTTCATACCACTTTAAGTCACGGCAGATTTCTCTCCGTGAAATTCGGGCCGGCTGCTCTCCCCGGGGAGAGCGGGTCGCCACAAGAGCAGCGCCACCCATTTTTTTCTTTTTCATGTCTGCTACTGTATTTGTTTCCCTATCAGAGTGGCTTTTTGCTAAGAATTTTGCCAGGGACAACTCTCTTGTTGCCGTGGGTTCTTTTACGTGCGCTAAATAATTACATGTAACACACGGGACCTCGGTTTATCGTCTCATCCGAAAGACTTGCGCCCAGACCACCACTCATGGCCTAATGGATGGGGGAAAAGTTTCCGGTCCAAACGGGGTCCGAACCGCCACACACTTCAGACCCGGACTTTTCGCTTTCTAGACAGGCGCGTTACCTCTAGACCACCGATCCATCCAACATAACCAGGATGCATCCTACACACAGAGAAATCTCTAAATTAAAACTTCTGATATATAGCCTGGTGGTTAGAGTGATGCGCTCGTGATCTGCTGACCCAGGTTTAAATAGATCTTCAACATTTTTGTTTTTGTTTTTTTGCTGCCTCGTCTTCTGTGACGTCCCCCGTCCTGCTGTTCCCACGCCGCTCATTCGAATTTCCCCGCCACAACCATACTCAGATTCATTATGTCTCATCCTCAGGGAGCCCATCACTATCAGGCCGCCGTGGGCCACCAGCCAGAGGGGCCCTGCACTGCTGCTGGGTCACTTTGGTGGTGTTCAGTGGTGCCTGTTATGAGCTAACATACGCAGGACACCACCTACTAAGCCACCTACTAAGGACAGTATTAGCTCAGTTGCAGAGCCAGACTGAGTGAGTTGCCCACCCGAGGTGGCAACCACCACAACGTACCTCCAACGACCGTCCCCCGCGAACCCCCCAACCCCAAAGGCTTTGACACAAACTCACCACAGGCACATAAGTGTATGGGCAAACCGAATCTGAGGTCACCATGACACCAGAACCGGGACCACCGAATCAGAGGCATTTAAAAATTTATTTTTAAACCTGCATGATGATCAATGACAATGAGGATGACGTAATGATGCTGCTGTGGAAGTGCATATGCTTTGAGACTACTTGACAGGGTTGTACTCTATGCTTACTATCATATATCCTGGTGTCAACCAGGCCTGAGAAATACACACACCTACAGTGTTGGTCAGGTAATTTGAGCAGCTCTCAAACTGGCATCCGTTAAGTGGATGAAGCTCGACTGTGTGGTCCCAGTCTTCCCACTGAGCCCACAGCACACTCACTCTGGGTAGGAGCCGGCCGGGGTAAAAAAATCCCCGACTCATGGGAATCGAACCCACCAGTCCATGTAACCCAAGGTGCTAACCACTGTGCCATGGCGGCTGGTTAACTTCAAGAGACTTTCCCTCTGGAGTTAACATCAGTGCTGACTCCACTCTTCCCAAATGTCCTGATCAGACTACAAGTCAAAGTCCCCTGTGTGAGCACATGCAGAACATCTTGGCACATGTTAAAGATAAAGAGTAGGCCATTGTGTGTGTGCCTGTGGGAATGGATGACAAAATTTACAGAACTGCATAGATAGGGGGACTAGGTATAAAAAAAAGAACAGGAGAGCTTAGGCCATTATTCTAGAAATAAAAGAATTTTTTTTTAAATATTATATAATGCTATTGCTAGGCTAGGGCTCTGCTGGCACAGCACTGTCATGCTTGCATGGGCCTAGCACAGTTGTTTTTAAGAACTAGGCCTACTATTTTGATGGCGTTGGCGCCAAAGTCAATTGGGATGGCTTGCGACCAGTCTCTAAATCGGATAACTCCGCTGGGACTGTAATATAATCTCAAACAATCAAACCCCTGACCCTGAGCAGTGCAATGCTGTTAATCAGCGGATTTGACAGACACTTACACAGCCTACACCCCGCTGGAAAAACAATGCACCTGCAGCCCGCCAAAAATGTTCTTTGCTTAGCCCAATGATCAATCTTTTTCATGGCAGCCTAAATATAAAATCTTTAAAAATTCACCGATGAGCAAATGATACAGAGCAAGAACAAACAAGCATACAGATAAACAGCAAACATTGCTAACATCAGTTAAACTATAGGCCCCTAGATTGACGCCGTCTTCGACGAAGCAACGACGCCCCCCCCCCCCCCCCCACCCCATCGGACGCTCTGATCAATTATTGATTCTTACCGCTTAGGACGAAGCTTGATGTTTTCCTTCTCCTCGATACTGTTTTTGTTTTCAACTATCTTGACAACACTTTCCTTCGGAGCATTTACTTGAGTTACTTCTTTCAGTGGCGAAGACATGGTGATATTGTTTGACGAATCTCAGTAGTGTAGCCTAGGTCTAGCTGACAGCGTTAATTTGGCGCCAAATCGGCTTCACGGATATTACGTTTACAAGTTATATGAAGAAAAAAGTTATGATATTTTCCTTATCGGTAAAAGAAAAGTGTTTCATGCATAAGTCATAGACCATAATCAGAAGTGAATACTACAAAAATTCGAGTCAAGCATTATAAAAACCACGCGATCAGCAACTTTCGATTTTGTATGCAAATAAGGTCATGACAGGAGACTCAGCAGATCGACTTTTTACACAAATCAGAAATCAACTGTGTGTGTGTGTGTGTGTGTGTGACGTGTTTCACTTCAACAGACATGACTTAAAGGACGTAGGTTATGGAATGAAGATGATAGCTGACTGGGTGACTGGAAAAATGTGGTGTTGTTTTGATGTTTACATTGGCAGTATCAGATAACCTTCTGTGTGAATTTCTTAAGCATATCTGCATATGATTATATGCATACAGGTACCCTGCAGTAGGGGACGGATGGCTTAGTGGTCAGAGCATTGCTTTCCTGGAGCCAATGTTAAGCAGCATCAAAGGTGGTTACCAAGTGGATGGGTGACAGTTTGCAGCCTGGGCTTCAATACAGTCCCCCAGTTCACTCAGCTGTAAATCGTGCCTGCCCTCTTTAGGGTCAGGGAAGGTAATGCAATGAGGGAGAGGAGATGGGCGCCGCCCTCAATATGCTGGCCCCAGTTGAAGTTAAGATCTCTGATGCCTCACTCCCCTACGACTACATAGGTTATGGGACGCCTTTTTACACCTGCAGTGCACACTGATACAGTGATCAGCAAGTTTGCTGTTGTTACACTTAGGAGGGAGTCCCATAACCTATAAGGTCGTATGGGAGCGAGGCGTCAGAGACCTCACTTCTCTAGGGCCAGCAAATTGAGGGTGGCGCCCATCTCCTCTCCCTCGCTGCTTTACCTTCCCTGACCCTAAAGAGGGCAGGTACCCATTTACAGCTGGGTGAACTGGGAGAACTGTACTGAAGCCAATGGGCGCAAACGGTCACCCATCCAACTGGTAACCACGCTCGACGCTGCTTAACTTGGCTGGGGGAAAGCGAGTGCTACGACCACTGAGCTATCCCGTCCCCAAGTTAAACACCCTCATCTCACTTCATGTGATTTTTGTCTCCTTTAGTCAAAGGAGTGTGCATATTAATATTCTAAGAGTTTGTCAAGGGTGAAGAAATTTTCAAACTTCCATTTTCAACATAATTACATTTTAATTAATGAGGGCTTCAGCACTTAGCCCACATCAGTAACTGACAAAGCTTTTGGCCTGGGGCGTATGGGCAAGTTGACATAGCCACTTATTAATCACTGACTTTTCCTTCACCTTCGCCTATCCCCAGTCCAGTAGACTGTTGGGCCTGCAGATTTTGCAACAGTTTCCTCCCCTCCTTTCAGTTCTCAGCTTTCCCTGGTATGTCTTTCCACTCAAGGCCAATCCCCTCTGATGTTTTTTTCGCGTCCTTTCCTGTACTGTTCCCTGTACAGGACAGTCTTGGCCAGTCCAGCTGTTTATGTAACATTCCCGTACCACTTCAGTTTGCGCTTATGAGATCATTATAGTCAAAGTCAAAGTCAAACTTTTATTTTCAGATAGTACATTGAATAAGCAGTGCATTTGCTTTTTTTTCATCAAGCCATCTATCTAAAGAAAAAAAAGAGAAAAAAAAGATAATGTATATGCAGACATAGAATTAAAAACCTAATCTATGGTAAACTATACAAATCAAAGAAGAAAAACAATAACATATGCATATGTGGAATTAAAAACAAAACAAAAAACCCAGAAAAATATTAAACCATACAATTCAAATAATTCAAAAATCTTGAAAAAATATCCATCATAACACAAACAAACAAGCGACAAAGAAAAACCAAACCAAAACAAACAAAGAAGACAAAAGAGAATAAAAATTAAAAAACCCACACCAACTGCTTCTCCCCCCCCCCCCCCCCCCCCCACCACACACACACACATACACACACAAACCTTCAACCATACAAACAACTGAATAAAACAACAACAAAGAGATGAATCAACAAAAACAACCACAACAAGGAAATAAACAATCAAACAAACACAAACATATCATAAGATTATGGCCGGATAGTGTTTTCAGTTCTGGTTAAAAAAAATTCTTCTGATTTAAAAAAAAACAACATACAGTTTTGGAGGGAAGACAATTACAAATTATAGGTTTAGCTGACGACATGGCTGAGCTGGAAAAGTGCAAGAGCCTGTCAATTTGATGAAGCCTTTTCGGATATATTATGGCCTTTATCTCCCTTGTGATATAAAGAGTGGGGCCTACATGTAACATTGGCAGATGACACAAAACTATACATGTTTACAAAATGTCACTAAGACATACAAAAAGATACAGAAACATTAGTGGAATGGTCGGCCAAGTGGAATCTCTGCTTTAATGCCCCAGAAAGCAAGGTACTACATAGTGGAGAAGCAAATGTACAAAAAGAATACACAATTAACATCTGAGAAAAATAAATAAAAATACCAAAATGTGAGCAGGAAAAGGATCTAGGTGTGACATTTGAGAAAGGATTATTATTTGACAAGCATGTGATTAATAGTGTAAACAAAGCCATTGGAATGACTGGAATTATAAAGAGAGCACTACCTTCCTAGACAAGGTTACCTTTTTACAACTATATAAAACGTTGGTGAGACCTATTCTGGAATATGGCAACATGGTATGGTACCCAACACTAATTAGACAGTCAAAGGCCCTTGAAAGAGTTCAGAGAAGAGCAACAAAAATGATTTTAAAAAAATATTTCAGACTATTCATATCAAGAAAGTTTGATATACCTACGACTGCCATCACCGAAGACAAAAAGAGTGAGAATGGATCTGATACAGATGTACAAAATATTTAATGGGTTTGATGATATGTAGAGTAACCAATCATTGGAACAGACTAACAAGTAATCTCAAAAGAGCACCTAGTATAAATACCTTCAAGAACCCCGGACAACAATGAATTACTGAAAGAAATTATATGCGACTTCAATTAAAAAGAGACTGAGCCAGTCAACGACCTGACCAACATAGATTTTGTTAAAAAGGAAAAAAAAATGTCAACAAAGACAGAAAAAGAATAGAAACAGATGGGGCATAAAAAGCCAAATCGGCTAAGTTGTTTGAACAGCGCCTCAAATCCTGACCCTGATAATAATAATAATAATAATAATAATAATAATAATAATAATAATGTATGAAACTTACATAGCGCTGAATCTTGTAAAGCAACAAATCAAAGCGCTCAGATGACTTTTTGTGTGTGGATAATATGGCATGCAGATTAGTGCAGAGAAAACCCATGTGATGACAGATAGTGCCAATGGAATCAGCACTAACATTATCATAGTCAACAAGAAAACTGAAATCATCCATAGCTCTAAACATCTAACAGCTATAGTATTGAATAAAGGATCAAACCCCCAAATTCTCTCCAGGATAGCCCAGACCACAGCTGCAAATGACCAACCTAAAAGTCTCCTGGAACAACAAGAACCACCAGCTTCAAGATCAGACTGATGCAATCCCTGGTCATGTCAATATTTTTTCTAAGCATGTGAAGCGTGGGACATAAAAGCAGACATGAAAGAGGGATGCAGGCAATGGTGATGGAATGCTTTTGCAAACTTCTTGGTATCTCATACACAGATCACATAACTGACAAGGAAGTAAAAATCACTGACTTTGGCTGTGGTCAAAAGCTTCAAATGACAGTTATCAATGCAATTCCAGCGCCAAAGCCTGCATCAAAATGTTGTTGTGCTTTCAAATGTTATTTTGAGATCGTCTTCTGTTATGACAAACTCTTAGCATAACGAAGACACGGGAGGGATCATGCACTAGCGGCCCTGAAGACCAACACACATCTACACGCTTACAGCAAATAAGGAATGGAAAGCGATGAAGAACACGAAAGAACTATCAACAACAAAGCCCAGAAGAAGGGGAACAAGGAAAAGATAGAAGACTGCCAAACAAGAGAGAGAGAGAGAGAGAGAGAGAGAGAACTCGAACTCGAACTCGAATGATTTATTCACAAAAAGGCCATTGGCCCATACATGGAGGGGGTTGCCAACTGCTTAGTATTTTGGTTTAAAAAAACAAAAACAAAAGCACACACACACACACACACACACAAACAACATGTTACTGTATAACAAAAAGTCAGCTACAAAAATATCACTTAGGATAACATTATCTCTCTTATTCTGAAAGCTTTACACAAATATAAAGTGAGGCTGCCCACAACCTCAGGAGAGAGAGAGAGAGAGAGAGAGAGAGAGAGAGAGAGAGAGTAATGCATATTGAATTCATGTCCATCACAATAGCAATAGGAAAGCAAAGATTCCCACTTCAGTACTCCTTAGCCTAGGGATGTGATTTTCTCACTTCATAGTTGCACAACGGAAAAACTGAAAGCTGATATACTAAAAGACAAAACAAAACAACAACAAACCAGTAACAAGGCGCTGAAGTGGAAATATGGCTGCTGCCTATAATTAGGGGGAAGTGTTGGAAAGGACTCCTAAAGGCAAATCCGCATACACACGGGGACTGGATGTAAAAAAGCACATAAGTGCTTATTCCATTATCCTCGATATAAAAGAATAAAATAAAATAAATAAAAATAAATCTAATCTAGAGTGTGCTTATAGTCTGACAGAAATTACCAATGTGGGATGAGTGAGTTAAAGTACATTATTTAGGGTGACCTTAAGAGTGCTAAGCTGGAGAATGCAACTACAACAACAATCACGTACAACTTGAACTGTTCTGTTAGCTGCAGCTGGTGGTGTCTTTGGAATTCTCGAAAATAAACGAATGAAAAAATTCCCTTTTCACGTGGGCAACAGTGACACCCCGTTCCCCCCCCCCCCCAACAAAAAACCCCAACAACAACAACAAACAAACCCCAACTAAACCAGAACCTGCACCCCAAATAAACAACAACAACAACAACAAAAAACACCCCCAAACAAACCAAGAAAAAAACAAAACAACTCCCCCCCCCCCCCCCCCCCACAAAACCCCCAACAAAAAACCAACAACAATTAAAACAAACCAACGAAACCCCCACAAAAAGAAACAAGAAAACAACAACAGACCCCCCCCCCCCCCCCCAAAACCCACAACAACACCCAAAAAACAACAAAACAAACAAAACAAAACAAAACAAAAACAAAACAAAAACAAAAAACACAGAACCAACTCCCTCAAACCACCAACAACAAATAACAACAACAAGAATGTCTTATCGGTGTGAAAAGCCACATTGATATAAGTTTTCATCGTGAATTTCACAAATATACCATCCCCCCCCCCCCTCCCCCTTCTTCCCCCCCCCCCCCCCCCCCCCCAATGTGAAAACAGAATTGGACTTTTGACACACTTTGTTTACCATAATTATTTACACTTATTTTCTAGAAATGTTGTGGACCAGTTATATTTTTGTTTTAAATCTAACGTTGACATTTCTTTTATGGAGATTATTTATATTGTATAATTTTTAAAGAGGAGACTGGGAAAAAAATGTAAAAAAAAAAAAAAAAATTCTTCTAGGTCTCGCTTTCCGGTTAAGTTTTTATAGCCTAGGCCCTAGGCCTAACGTTTAGTTGAAGTCCGTGGACAGGAAGTGTGTAGACCCCACTCAACTTCCTCTTTGATCACCATCTTGACAGAAGTCAACGTGAGTGGAAACGGAGATGTAATTTTTTTGCCTCTTCTTGATGAAGTGATTGCGTTTTTGTATATCTGTATGTGATTGAATTATATCTAACGATAAGTTCTTTTTATTTTTCAGAAAATGCCTCAGAAAGGAACAATCAAAGCGGTTCAAGTCTTTGGCCGAAAGGTAAGATCTTGAACATGTGGCTTTGCTTCTTCAGGAAAGTGATCTCGTAATTCTTAGCTCTTGTGCCGTTGTGGTCTTCACTCAGATTATTATAATATATGTTATTGTATCCACACTCATGAATTGCGTACTATTTGTGTTTGGCAATATCTGCCTTTTTGATGGTTGCCAAAATGGATGAGACTGAAATCAATTAAAAAGTATATGAGTTAACGTAGATGTTGCCGGCATCGCCTCGCCTGTCAAAACCACACACAGGCAATTCGCCCCAAAATAATAAGGTTCCTAAACCGGCTAACGACTGTGTAAGTGGGCTTTCATGCACAAGATCCTGAGTAATACTCATAATTGTAATACTGTAGGAAGTTGTAATACTGTAAAAATTGTAATACCATAGGAAGATTTTCGCTTGTCTTGAAGGGTTCTCTGAATCTGCACTTAGTACAGATTTGTCCAAGTCACATGCAAGACTTTAAACCAGGGTGCTGAGTATAAACACATGCAGAACACCTTGCTTACTAATTAAAACTTGTCCTGCCATTTAGAAGAGTAACCTACCAGTAGAAATTTTTAAAATGTTTATATCAATGTGGCTTTAGACACCAATAAGACATTCTTCTTGTTATGGCCTACTAAGGGGGGGTGGGGGACATGGTAGCCTAGTGGTTGACCCTGGTTGATTCCTGTCCAAGGGGATATTTTCCCCTGGAGTTAACATCAGTGCAGACTCCACTCCCCCTTAAAGTCCTTTGGATGAGACTATAAATCGAGGTCGGCATGCAGAACATCTTGTGCACACATTAAATCCCGTTCCACTTTTTGTAAGAGTAAGCCATTGCGTGCCGGTGGGAACAGATGACAGAATTTACAATGTAAAAAAGCACATAAGTGCTTATTCCATTATCCTCGATATTTAAAAAAAAAGTTGGTACAGGTTTTTTTTTAAACATGTGTGCAAGATGTTCTGTGTGGGTTCGCATATGGGATTTCAGTTTATAGTCTCATGAAAGACTGACATTTAGTTTGATATTTTTGGTCAAACTGGGAAGAAAGGGAATTGAACCCAGAACCTTACAGGTTTATGTATACCACTGTAATTCACGGAATGCAACTACCTTTTAGCTGGTGACAAAGTATCTTTTGCAACCTTGTGATTCAGATTGACTATTCAAACATGTTTATTCCAGCCTATCAGTGAAAAGGATGATCTGCTGTATGAGGCATTTCAAAGATGAACAAAGTAAAAAAAAAAAAAAGGTTGCTTTGTGCTCCAGGGCTTGAAGTGTATTCACCAGGCACATGCTTGAACCCTTAGCAGGGCACAGCATCCAAATGCGTCTGGGCTCTGTCATGGGCAAAATGGCTTAAAGCACCCAGCAACATGATCAGCTCTTTAGGGTGTTCCTACAGTCAAAAGTCCTGCCAATCTTGCTTCAGGTCTTATGGAAATAGAAGCGACAAGATTGCCCCCGAGACGTGTGCATTTTTCAAATGGCAGTGTTTGGAGTGAGTGGCAAATTTTGGAGAGGAAAAAAATGTTTTTCCCAAGATGGATGCTATCTGTGAATCTTGGCATGTTTTTCGATCGTTATATGGATTTATGCTGAAAATATGACTGTGAGATGTGTATCCAGTCTCAAATATTGATCTAAGCGATCCTAGTAAAGCTTGCATTTCTGACTTTATAGAGTGAAGTGTGATAGACTGACAATGAAGTTCGAGGTGTGAATCTAACATGGCTGATGCATGTTTTGAATTGTGGTTTGATATATTTTGTAAATTGGTTGCTATTTGGGACTTTGACATGTCATGATCATTGAGCAAACAGTGGCGATCGATGGACTGTTTGATGTCTTCGTGCATCATTCATTGCCCCCCTCATACGAGAAAACCATTTGGCAGTAAATACTTTTTTTTGGTAATCGTTTCTGATTGTTTTATTGTATTAAAATCCCTGCATGCATTCCAAAGTTATGACACACACGAACATATCATATATATTTAATGATTCTTCTTCTTCTTTTTTTGTCATGTTTCTCCTAGGGGAGGTTTGACATTGACGAGCCTTCTTCATCTGTCTGTTTTGAGCTTCCTCCTTATTTATGCCCCTTTCTCTAAGATCAACTGCAATAAGGCAGCCCAGGTCTTGCTAGGTCTTCCCTTTGGTCTCTTTCCATCCACTATGAAGTTCATTGCTCTTTTTATGATGTGGTGGTCTGCTTTCCGTTGAACGTGCCCAAACCAGCGCAGTCTATTGGTATATATTTAATTCTAAAAGAAAAGAAAAAGTCAGGATAGGAAGTAGTTTATTTCTCCATGTTGGTGCTTTTATTGAAATGCATTAAAATATTGTACAGTTAAGGCGTGCTTTGAATTCACACTCCCTCTCACAGGCCATCCACCTCTATTTTTACTGCCCTGCAGGAAGTGAACAAAAGATTTTGCTGTGCCGGGCAAATGGTTGCACATTTGCAATATCTTGTCATACCTAGGTGCTGTAGCCGAGGAAGGGTAACAAACAAAAAAACAAAAGAACCAAACAAAAATTGGTTATCCTGAAATCTGGAAGTATTCAGTGAATTTTGTAAAAACAACCTGGCATTAGGAAACGTTGCATTTGTTCAGATAGTTATTATTGTAGTTATTATTGTGTTGTGCAGAAAACGGCCACAGCTGTTGCTCACTGCAAACAGGGCGTTGGGCTGGTGAAGGTGAATGGCCGTCCCCTGGATCAGGTGGAGCCTGTTATCCTGCGCTCCAAGGTAAGGTTGTCTCTGGGCACTTTGGAATGAAATGGATGTTCATTGGGTATTCTCATTTTTTTGGGTGGTTGATTTGTCAGTGTCGGAGTTAACTGAAACCTGACAATCAAAAAGAACCCAGTTAGGTTATAGTGCTTCTTGTGTTCTTTAGGTGTGTTTTTTTTATACCTCAATTTCTTTTGTCTTTTTGTAAGAGAAAATCATTGGGAATCATAATGGACCAGGACTTGAAAAATGGATAAGAATGTTAATTTTGGATGACATATAGTTTCATCGTGGGAACCAGCTTCTGAGTTGTGAAAGGTGAAAGACAGAGAGTTTAGTTGATTGTATTGATGGGAAACATTGGCCCCTAGTTCCCATTCTTCTTCAGCAGTGGGGAAAAAAATACTATTGGTGCAAATTAAAAATTGTTCATATGACGAGAAAGAAAAGGTTTGTGTGTGCATTTTTGTCAGACTTGCCTACCTGTATGAATTTTGGGGTAATTTTTATGAAGTATTGACATTGGATATGAAATATACATCTGCTGATAAAAGTGTATTGTTTTGACAACCAGAAAAAATGGGGAGGGGTTAGAAAAGAAAAGAAAAATCGATTACTCCCCTTCTCGGTGTTACAGTCTTTATGGGATAGCAAGTTGAAAGTAAAACTCTTACCGAATGGAATATTGACATCCAAGTTCCTACATAACCAGTCAAAATATTTCAGCAGAAAATGTAGTGATATTTACAAGTGACTCTGAAACTTTAGCACAGAAACCAGCAGGTGTCTTAGTTTTTTTGAGTAGTACTCTGATACTCATTTTCAAGATGGTGCAGAAAACAGTTTGCTCGTTAAGCACCGACTTTGTTATTGGAACATTTCAACATGCTGAGTGTAGCTAGCTGAACAGAAATTGTCATGGTGATAGAGTCAAAAGCTCATGTCAAAAGGCTGTAATGTTTTTTTACACACACCCACCCACCCACTCGCATTAAAAAAACAACAGTTTTATGTTTTTTGATATTTTGTAATACATCAAGAAAAGACAAACTTTGAATAACATATGTCATGTTTTGTGATTTATGGGTTTTTGTATTTTTTTCTTTTTTCAAAATCAGATAATTTTGTGATTTATGGGTTTTTGTTTTTGTTTTTTTCAAAATCAGATAATTTTTTTGAGAGTTCTTTCCCCCATAAGCAATGTTTTAGAGAAACTAGGTTCGCCAGGTTGTTAAATACAAAGTGCCTCTTTTCAGTTGGAAGAGCCTCTGCTGCTGCTGGGACCTGACAGATTTGCCGGTGTGGACATCAGGGTGCGCGTCAAGGGAGGCGGTCATGTTGCCCAGGTGTATGGTGAGTCCGACCTACCTTTCTTTGGCTAGTTTTAGAAGATGGCTTTCGGGAATGAGATGATTTAGGTATTATGTTGGGGAATTTTTTAGTTTTTTTTTTTTTTTAGGACAGTGTTAGATATAGGAAGGTTTTTTTAGGAGGTGTTGGTTTTGAATTTGAAGCGAGTTACTGGAGCGACTGAAACTGGAATGAGGTGACACAGCCCTGATATGGCTTTTGTGGTTGGCAGGGCTATAAACGGTATGGAATAGAATGGAATAGAAGATGGCTATTTTTGCATTGGTTATAAATTCCTTATGGCACCGTTGTGCAACTCGTCGGTGGTACAAGGAAGCTTGACTGAATCAGTTACAAGATCACATATTTCTTGGCTGATTTGTTGCACGTGTCAGCTTAGACATTTTAGAGAGTTATTTGGGGGGAAAAAAGGTG
Organism: Rapana venosa; assembly: GCA_028751875.1. Taxonomy (NCBI): domain Eukaryota; kingdom Metazoa; phylum Mollusca; class Gastropoda; order Neogastropoda; family Muricidae; genus Rapana; species Rapana venosa. Next base: position 8,737,989 of record CM054148.1, read on the forward strand.
GATTTAACCCTTTGCTGGGCACAGCAAAATCATTTGTTCACTTCCTGCTGGGCAAGCAAAATGGAGGTGGATGGCCTCTGAGTGGGTGGGTGTATTTAACATGCAATAACTCCACAATGGCTTAATGGATTGTAATGAAATAAAAACAGCAAAATGCAGAAATGAATAAAGAAACTGCTATTTGCTATTGTGTGTTGTTATTTTTTTAAAAAAAGAATTATAATGCATAAACACACAAGGTCATTGATCGGTTTGTATGTGTCACAGTTAGTGTTGCAATAGCTTTGGAATGCATGCATGGATTTTGATAAAATAAAAAGTAAAACATTCAGAAACAATTACAGAAGAAAAGTTTTCAACCTACTGTTGTGTTTTTAGTTTTTTTTATGAATGCTGCACGAAAACATGAAACATTCCGACGGTCGCCATTTTGTTTGCCAACGATCGCCGACGATCGCGATGCATGTTAACTTTACAGTTTGAGCCACTACCATAACAAAAGTCCCAAATAGCAATCAATTCACAAAATATATCAAGTTGTGAACCATTGCCAAACTCGAAATCCGCGATAATTTCCCCAATTCTATGAGCAGAATTCAAAACGCGCATCGGCCGAGTTAGATTTGACGATCGATTTACGTCTCGAACTTCGTTGTTGTCAAAGCCGGTCTTTCTCGCTTCAATCAACAAAGTCAGAAGCGCACACACTACTCAGATCGCTTACATCGATATTTGAGCCTGGATACACATCTCACAGCGTCATATTTTCGGCATGAAAGCCATAAAAACGATCGTACATGTCGGATTCGAAGATAGCGTCCATCTTGGGAAAAATTGTGATTTTTTTCTTCCAAAACTTGCCACAAACACATTCCAACCGCCGCCATTTGCAATGTACATGCGGAAGTCACGTGGGCAGTCTCGTTGCTTTTATTTTGACGAGATTTGAAGCGAGATTGGCGGGAATTTCAAATGTATGAACGCACTGAAGTGACGGTCACGACGCCGGCCGTTTTTGGCCGTTGTGCCCAAGGATAGGTTCGGACGTTTTGGGACGCTATGCCCAGCAAAGGGTTAAATGTTTGTCTATGTTTGCGTCTAAGCTTTTTTTTTTGGTGTTTTTTTGTTTTTTATGGGAAAGAAAAGAGCTGTTTTCTTTGCCTTACATTTCTGTTATGTATTGTAGTTTGTAAGATTTTACAAGTTGACAGTATGCAAGAGAGAGTATGATGGTGTGTAGTAAGATACATAGTAATGCAAATGTGCAATAGGTATAGTTCAGTCTTTTTTAAATTTTTATATTACAGTGTAGCCATTAGTGTAGGAATTGTTTCTGTGAGTGTGTTAATGGTTTAGTTATCCTGATGTCGTAGGTGAGCTTAAAGTAATTCTGGTATTTTCATTTGGATAAACAACACGTGATCCTATGTTACTCCCAGAAAAAGAATTTTTTGGGGGGTATTTTTTAAAAATGTAAACAAAATTATGAGATGGGAAAAAATGTGAGTTGTTTCAAAAAGCTAAGCCGATTAGAAAATGAAGTGTTTTTTCCAAGGGTTGCGTCTTAGTTTGAAACCAAGCAAAAATCGGTACAAGAAATCATCGCAGCTATAGAATGGGGTTTTGTGTGTGTGTGCTCCATGTAATTTCTCCTCCTATTTGTGTGTGTGCTCCATGTAATTTCTCCTCTTATTTGTGTGTGTGTTTTGCACCATGTAATTTCTCCTCTTATTTGTGTGTGTTTTTTTGGTGTTTTTTACTCCATGCAATTTCTTCACTTATTTGTGTGTGTGTGTGCTTCATGTAATTTCTCCACTTATGTGTGTGTGCTTTTTTCTTTTGCTTCATGATAATTTCACTACTGTGTGTGTGTGTGTGTGTGTGTCTTTGCTCTATGTAATTTCTCCACTTATTTGTGTGTGGGGTATTTTTGTTTTTTTGCTCATGTAATTTATTTGTGTTTTCTTTTGCTCCATGTAATTTCTCCACTTGTGTGTGTGGGTTTGTTGGGTGGTTTTTTTTTGTGCTCTATGTAATTTCTCCACTTTGTGTATGTGTGTACTTCTGCTCCATATAATTTCTTCACTTGTGCATTTGTATGAGTGTGCATGTGCGTTCCTTTGTTTTGCTCCATATAATTTCTCCGTTTATTAGTGTGTGCGCTTGTGGGTTTTTTTTGTTGTTGTCTTTTTGCTCCATGTAATTTTCTCCACTGGAAGTGTTTCATATTAAATCCCAACGTTTATGACACTCCTTTTTTTTTTTTTTTTTTTCCACTTTTTGTTCATGTGTTTGTCATTCTTGCTATTTGTTTCAGCTGTGAGGCAAGCCATTAGCAAGTCTCTGATTGCCTACTATCAGAAATGTAAGTTGTTTAATGTATCACTGTATTTATAATTAAAGTAGGAGAAAGTATTTTCTTCCCCAGATCTGCCATCTATATAATATTGCTTAAAAATGAGAGTGGACTCTCTTCTTTGTGTAAAAGTAATAATTGCAAGAATTGAAAACTGTTCAGTGAAATGGTGCACTCTGACATTGTGTGTAGACAAGAGGCTTCAAATGTACAAGAGGTTGACAAAGGCGATAGGAAATTGATAACTATTCTTACTAAGTGCAGAATATGACATAAGCAACTTAGTACATTAGTCAACTGTACAAGTCACTGACAGAGAAGGAAACACCACTTACTGGTTGTTTTTGTACACTAAAGAAAATCGATATTTTCATCAAAGTGTAGTAGAGTTTTGAAAATAAGTTATTGGAAACAGTAGAGAAAAACTCGATCATAGCTTTCAGTTGGTCACATCTCTCTCTCTCTCTCTCTCTCTCTCTCTCTCTCTCTCTCTCTCTCTCTCTCTCTCTCTCTCCTCCTCTTCTTCATTCTGTTTTGTTTTTATTTCTTGGCTGGACTGCTGAGGTTCACAACAGAGTTTTTGTTTGGTAGCCTCCGTCTGTCTTCAGAATATGTATACACTTTACCCAAAAATTTTTTTAATTGCTGGGTTCTCTTTGAAGGGGTTGGGGACAGTAAAGAGAGATAACCTATATCATATGTGTAGAAGATCAGTGACAACAGCAGTAAAGCACTGTAAATAAATGCTTTCTGGATTGCATCAGATAACTACCATGTGGAATGCAATTTTTTCCCCAGGGGAAATGCCCTCAGATTCTTGTAGAACATTTGGGATTTGTTGGGGTTTTGTTGTTGCTTTTCCTATGTGTGTGCCCTGATCTCTTCTGTTTTTCTGTATTTATTTTGGGGGTGGGGGGCATGTATGATCCAGTGGCATTTTAAACTGCAAAATCTTAGCACCTGAAAAAAAGTGAAAAAAAATTGTTGGGGAGGAAGGAGACAGAAAAACAGAACTTAGGGCTGACTGTTATGTCATGCCCTCCCCTCTCCCCCTGTTTTGGTTTTGTTTTGCAGAAAGTGCAATACCTATGGTTGTATCATATAGTTTGCTCACTATCACAGTCATTTTCCTCTTGTGCTGCAGTTGTGGATGAGCAGTCCAAGAAGGAAATCCGGGACATCCTGATTGCCTACGACCGCTCCCTGCTGGTTGCTGATCCCAGACGGTGTGAGCCCAAGAAGTTTGGAGGACCTGGTGCCAGAGCACGTTACCAGAAGTCCTACCGTTAAAAAAACATTTGTGTCATGTTTCCCTTTGTGAAATAAAGCGTGCAAGCTGTAGAGAATGGTGCGCTGTGAGGATTGGTTCATTTTTTGTTTGAGAGATATTATTGGTGAGAAGTGAGGTCTGCTTTTTTTCCCCTTTCAATCCTTGCATACTTTTTCTTCTCTGTATGGCTGTAACTGAGGAATAAGGTGACTGGCATGGAAGTTATTGGTTTGAATCTTTGTGGCCCAGAAGGAATTGGGTGGGAAATTCTAAGTCTTAGGTCATCTTGACATGCAGATACGTCAAGAGCTTTATACAGAACACACTTGCTGGAGATCAGTTATGCACATTCTAAAAGCTTGTATTGTAATTTTTATGTTGGTGTGCAGTGGATTGCAGAAATACTTGATACTCAACATGCATCCAAAATGTTAGCACATTGGGTGATGCATGCCATTTCATAAATTATGAAAACTAGGACATTAAATTGGTTGCTGTTTGAGTGCGCCAGGCCAGGCAGGACTGGTCATGATAAACAGAAAGCTAGGACCTGAAAACAAAACATTTGTTCACACAGAGGTGCATACAGCTCTATTCATGTAGAGTGGACGGGAAAATGTAGGCATTGTATCTTGATCAGAACACAATCTGATCCAGATGTTGGGAAGTTGATGTGGATCATGATAAAACGGTGCTAAGTCCAACCCTCTCAGACTCTCACTCTTCCCGCAGAGCATGTATAAGTATAGCAATGTACTTACTACTTAGGCCCATCACTCCCCCTGGAGCAAGGCCGCCGACAACAGTCCGCCAGAGTCCTCTGTCCTGGGCTATTCTCTCCAGCTGTCTCCAGGTATATCCCATCTTCCTGGTTTCTGCCTCAATAGCAATGTATCCACGGCAAAATTGTTTTTTATAAGGCTCAGTGAGGGTGGCTGGTTAGTAGTCACTTGTGTTGGTCTTTTTCTTTGTTCAAGATTTCACTACTAAATAAAGTTCCTGTTGGTGAAATTTTTGGAAGAGCACAATGGAGTATGCTTGCAGCTCTTAGCAAGTCTGTTATTACATCTGAAAACCCACCAAATCATCGATCAAATTTTGATGCAATCCCCCCAAAAAAGAACAATCCCCAAACAAAACAAAATGATATAGCTGGGTACTACAGCAAAGTGTTTTTTAAAAATGTTGGATTAATGAATGCCAATTGAAATGTTGGAGGATTTTTTTGTTAGATTGGCTGACTCCTACCCAGAGAAAGTTCACCATGGGTTTATTGGGGAGACTGGGACCTACACAGCTGAACATCTACACTTTTTGAGTGTGGGTCGCCACATGACCAACACTGCAGGTGTCTGTACCTCCTCAGTCTAGTTGATGCCAGGGTGTATTATGACAGGAATGATGTGAAATAAAACAGTACTGCAAAGTAAAAGGATTTGTCAGATTCACGGTAGATCAGAAAGTACTGTGTAGGAAAGGACAGCAGCTGACTGATACATTGTGAATTGGTTAAAGATTTATTGTGAATTGGTTAAAAAGTGATTTCCCTTCCACTTGCTCTCCCTGATCAAAGCGATAGTTACCTCCCTTACACTTTCTTGGAAACAAGTCTATCGACCTTTCTGGGACAATTGTCACTAGTCCTTGTCAATGATCATTGTCATAGATCATGATCTTCTGTTCATAGATTGACTGACAACCAACCAACTAGTCATCCAGTCAAATACAGCGTTTTAAAAATGAGTTGTTTTGGGATTATTGTTTTTTTTTTTTCCTGGGCTAGAGCTCCCAGGTTCACCAATAGTGGGATTTTTGCATTTGCTACCGTTTTTGTCCATTAAAAAAAAGAAGGAATTTATATAGCGCTTTATCTTGCAAAGACAAATCAAAGCACTTGCATTCAACCTATTCTTGTACAGTCATGCAACCAGTAACAAACAATTGTTAAACAGTTATTACAAACATGATATGCTGCAGACTAAATCTATGAAATAAAAATTACAATAGTCAAAACCAGTTTTTTAAAAGCACGCAAACACACACACAGGTCATTAAGGTGCCCGCATTCTGACTTCATGAACGATGTCCACAATACCAATGTGCATGCATTTTTATTTAAATTGATACTTTTTGTCATCCATTCATACCGGCTGAGTGGAGTATTCTTCTGAAAGACAGAACAGGTTTTAACGTGTGGGCAAGATGTTCCACATACGCTCGCACACAGGGCATCAGTTTATAGTCGTGTCTGAAGGACTTTTGGGGGAGTGGATTCGGTTAACTCCAGGGCAAAAATACCCTTCAAGGGCATCTCTGGGTAGTTTGAACCTGGATCGATCCCCAGCCATCAAATCGCGAGCGCATCGCTCTAACCACTAGGCCATCCTGCCCCCTGGTTTTCTTTTAAACGAGCAAAAGGATACACAATATTAGACTAAACTAAGTTTGTTAAAATTGAACCATGACTGAGTTTTAGTTGGTCCAAAATGTTATTGCTTAAAAGTGAATGAATAATCTTGCATAGATAAATGAATAAGTAGGCTAATAAAACCTCTCATATGGTTGAAACCGTTTTTTGTTTCCCGATTGAAAATATTCTGCCTGTTACAATGTGTTCCATGCATGCACGTGTGTGTGTGTGTGTGTGTGTGTAATTCCAGTGTCTTCAGCACACAAACTTTGCTTTAGTCGTGGTCTCAACTGATGGCTCCCAGTGTGTGCTAGGAATGCCTGTTGGGGCAACCACTGAAATGACCAGTTTGAAAAACAATCTTTTCCAAGAAAAACTGGGAGCCTATGTCATTATCAGTGGTCTATTGAAAATGTTCATGCCAGATTGTACACACACGCGCACACACACACACACACACACACACACACATCAAGTTGCATCTCTAAGTTAAACAATAACAACAAGAAAACGAAAACATCACAAACCCCCCCATAAAAGCATAAGAATGAAAACACAACAAACTAAAGAAACAAACCACCACCACCACACATACACACACACAATAAGTCTACTTGACTTAAATGGCAATAAAATATTCTGAATCTGAATCACACACACACACACACACATACACACAGAGAAAAAAATTGCCCTGTGTAGATTTTGAGGAAAGAAAATCAGTAACAAGAGTCAACCATTACTCATTTTGCCTTGCTTTTCAATCCAATCCAATCTTGTTGATAGCCCTGCGGACCGTAGAGCATATCGGGGCTATCACCTCATAAAATTGTAAATCTCAGAATAAATCTGTGCAACTATACACCTATTAAAACATGGTATACATTCAAGTCTACTGCTTTTAAGCTGTAGCCATTAAAAGTGAATTCAAAATTGCAAAATCTTCCTAATTTCAATGTGCAGAAATCATCTAGTGAAACCAACAGAATGTGAAGTAAGAAGTACAGTGCTGGCCATTTCATTGTTTGGTGTTGCAGTGCACCATAAGCTATTAGTTTTATACTGCACCTAATGGATCTGTGTACAGTACGTTGGGTTTTTTTCTGAATAAACACCCCACACACGTATGCGCGCGCGCATGCACACACACACAAACCACACACAGAGAGAGATTTTATTTGTATTCTTTTATTTCGAGGATAATGGAGTAAGCATTCATGTGCTTTTGTTCATCCCGTCCCCATGTGTATGCAATTTTGTATATCTTGTCATCCGTTCCCATCGGGACACAATGGCTTACTCTTCCGAAAAGGGGAACTGGTTTTAAGGTGTGCGCAAGATGTACACACACACACACACACACGGTTTTACGAGAGAGAGAGAACACACACACACACACACACACACACTGAACGATTGAAGATGAAGTTGAGAAGACACCTTCCTTTCATTTCACCTCACAAGAACTATGAGAGGAGAGAGAGAGGAAGAGGCAGACAGGGTCAGCCCAATGACTTCAGTCACAGACTCCTTCTCACGTTCGCTTTTTACACCGTCAGATGTGTTGGGAGAAATAGTGGCAAGTCCTTTCCAGCTCCTCTCGTGGGCAGTACAGCTTAATTTGCAGGGTTAGCCTATCTCCGTCGGCCACACAATCTTCTCCAGGTCAGTCGGTCACAGACTCAACCCGGGGAGCGAGCGATGCCAAAGAGGAAAGGAGAAAATAACTCCACGAATTCTGCACATTTCTGCAGGGCTTATGATTTCCCCTTCTGCTCACTAGAGGCCATAAAACCTAGCCTATACTAGTACTAGACAATCCACTGTCAGTGCAGTGGTAGGCCTCCTAGCAGCGGAGAGGCAGATTAGACATGCACTGACCACACCTGTCAGTTGGGATCTTTCAACAGTGCCATGGTTATTTCTCTGCTTCTTTTTCTTTTTTTTCTGACCGTGTTCAGTCATTACTAAATAAATTCAAGGTTTTCTTCATGTTAGCTGAACGGGAAACCTCTGAAGTTAGTATGGCTGCCTAAATATGGCGAGGTACTTGAAAACAGTCATAGGGCAAACATGTCATCCAGTGGGTAGGCCCTACTTATAACCTCACAGTGATTCCCAGAGGGGTTGAACGAGTCAGGGTGCATATACTGAGTGACCCCCTGTGTGTTAAGCTGTGAAAACGTGCAGCAAGAAGAAGAAGAAGGAGGAGAAGGAGATATATACACAATGAATAAGACGATAGTTCAGTGGTCAGAGCACTCGCTTTCCCCCAGCCAAGGTTAAGCAGCATTGAGCATGGTTACCAATTGGATGGGTGACCGTTTGCGCGCCTTGGCTTCAGTACAGTTCCCCTAGTTCACCCAGCTGTAAATGGGTACCTGCCTCTTTTGGGTTAGGGACGGTAAAGGAGCGAAGGAGAGGAGATGGGTGCCGACCTCAATATGCTGACCCCTGGAGAAGCTGAGGTCTCTGATGTCTCGATAATATATATATATATATATATATATATATATAATATAAATATATATATATATATATATATATAAACTACACGCTAAAAACTAATAAAACTACACGCACACACTACACTACACTACACTACACTACACTTCAGGTGAGGTCAGGTGTCTCCATCACCGCTGTCGTCAGTAGGAGCTCCACACAATGCCACCAGGCTTCGCCATCTTTCTTTGTCTCTGCTGAGTTCTACCATCTCCTGTAGCCCCTCCTCCCAGACCACTGACCTCAGTGATGTTGGCAATGTGGGATGTTGGTGGTCCGCCTATTTGCCGTCTGCCTCCAACTTTACCTTGGAGAACTGTCGTCATCAGATTTGTCTGTGTTTCTGTTTGCATGACCAACATGTCTCAATCCGTGCTTATCAATTTCAGCCAACTGGGAGTTCACCAAGAGAGCTTTTATTTGTTCTTCTATCTGACCATGTGACTGTAAGAAGTCACCTGTAGAATGTGACTGTAAGAAGTCACCTGTAGAACTACATTTCGGCTGTGTTTATTTTGTCTAGCGGACGAGATAGCTCAGGGGTCAGAGCACTCGCTTTCCCCCAGCCAAGGTTAAGCAGCATCGAGCGTGGTTACCCCCTAGATGGGTGACCGTTTGTGCACCTTGGCTTCAGTACAGTCCCCAGTTCATCCAGCTGTAAATGGGTACCTGCCTCTTTAGGGTCAGAGAAGGCAAAGTAGCAAGGGAGAGGAGATGGGCGCAGATATTCTGGCCCCTGGAGAAGTTGAGGTCTCTGATGTCTCGCTCCCCTTAGACCACATAGGTTATGGGACACCTTTACCTTTTTATTTTGTCTATTTCCAATTTTCAACACCATACAATACAACACAATACTTGTCATAATTATTAGCTGAACAACCATTTCACACAACCCTAACCGAACCCAACCCAACCCAATGTGTCAGTTAGATACCCCCGTGGGGATGCCGGGGGTCTATCAGTGTAAATAGCATCCCCACATTCAGGAAATTCTGTGCTAGAAATTTCCTCTTTTCTATCACTCTCTTTGTTTCTGCCTTGTTCCTTTTCTTCCTGTCACCACCTTCCTTCTTGTCTATTTTCTGCCATCTTGGTCCATTCTCCTGCCTTTTTTCCAGAAAGAACTTAAAAGGTAACTATTCTCTCTTGTGCCGAAGTCGGATGCGCTGGGCCTGACTTGTCAGGCGCTTAACGGCAGCGTGACGCATTTTCGCTCATATAACAGACAACAATAGTTGCTGTCTGAGTGTTCGACGAAGACAGAAGTGTCAGTTAGATGAGCCGAATTCTTCTTCAGACGCTCAAACAGCAACTATTGTTGTCTGTCTAATGAGCGAATAGGTCTATGCCTTGCTGCCGTTAAGCACCTGACAAGTCAGAACTCATCACATCCGACTTCGATCGTGGGAGAGAATAGGCCTAAGCCTATCTTTAAAATCTTTCACACACACAAAAAAAGGCAGGAGAATGGACCAAGAAGGCAGAAAATAGACAAAGAGGAAGTGACAGGAAGAAAAGGAACAAACCATAAACAAAGAGAGGGACAGAAAAGAGGGAATTTCTAGCACAGAATTTCCAGAAGGTGGAGATGCTATTTATAATGACACCCCCCCCCCTCCCCACCCCCACCCACACCCCGCATCCCCTCATTGGGATGATGTAGCCGAACGAACATGGATTGTTAGTTACCGGTTAATTGCTGAACGGTGCCTTAGCTGATGCCGCCAAGAGAGGAATGGCGTGCGGTGCGTGCTTAGTTATGGATGACACAGTTTATGTCAATGGCGTTAGTGCATGTGCTGCTGAACAGATTGCAGGAGAGCTCGTTGATGAGAGGAGGAGTGAGGGTGTGAGGAGGTTGGGAAAAGAGCAGGAAAGTGGGGGTGGGGAATAGGGAAGGAGAGAGAGAGAGAGAGAGAGAGGAGAGAGGGTGGGGGTGGGTGGGCGTGGGGGGTGGCTAGGGAGGATGGAGAGAAAGCTTGAGTGGGGAGTAGGGTAGGATAGGAAGGATGGAAGAGCAGAGGACTAGAAGCCGGTAGGGGAGATAAGAGAGGGAGGGAGAGAGAGAGAGAGGAAAATCTCTCTCTCTCTCTCTCTCTCTCTCTCTCTCTCTCTCTCTCTCTCTCTCTCTCTCCTCATCTCTCCCCTCTCTCTCTCTCTCTCTTTGGGACTGGATGTAAAAAAGCACATGAGTGCTTATTCCATTATCCTCGATATAAAAGAATAAATAAATAAATAAATCTCTCTCTCGTTGTTACTGGTGGTGGTGGTTTGTGTGTGTGTGTGTGTGTGTGTGTGAGTGTGTGTGAGTGTGGTGTGTGTGTGTGTGTGTGTGTGTGTGTGGTGTGTGTGTGGTGTACTTTTGTGGGTTGTTGTTGTTTTTGGTTTTATTTCCTTGTTTTCTTCTTTTTTTTAAACATATTTTTTCCCCAATGAGATGGGTGAGTTATTGTTTGCTTGATTTTTCTAAATGGTTGGTTGGTGTTTGTTTATAGTTTGATTCCTCTGTTTCTCGCTTTGTTTGTATTTTTTCTTTTCTTTTTTTCTTTTCTTCTTCTTCTTTTTTTCTACAATCATCCTTCAGAAAAAAGAAGAAATTTACCATGATCTTGCTACTTTAACATGAGCGAACGAACGGCGATCACAACAAACCAACCAACGAACAAACGAACCAACCTACCAACGGCTCTGGTCATGATCATCACCATCATCATTATGATCATCATCATGATCATCATCATGATCATTATCATCCTCCGTCACCACGAACATTTACGAAATAAACAAATAGTTCGCGAGGCTTGCAGAAATCGTATCACGGTATTATTTTATTATCTATTCTTTCATATCGAGGATAATGGAATAAAGCGCTCATGTGCCTTTTTACATCCAGTCCCCGTGTGTATGCGGTTTTGTAAATTTTGTCACTCTGTTTCCACCGGTACACAATGGCCTACTCTTCCGAAAAGCGGAACAGGATTTAACGTGTGCGCAAGATGTTCTGCATGCGTTTCGAACACGGGGCCTCGGTTTATTGTCTCATCCGAAGGACTTGTATAAATGACAGTGCTCAAGTTTTCGCTGTGCAGAGCGAAACGAAAGGAAACGAAATTTGTGTTTTCTGAGGGTAAGGATTAACATTTGGAGGTGGTGCTTACTAATCCACAACATTTCTATTACCATCACGTCTTCATTATTAAAAGAACCGCTTTATCTCTAACAAACTACAGACAATTCACAACAGTTGATTCCCATGAACTCTTTTGAGCTAGAGAGAAATAAAAAGCAGACATATCAATGAATGAATGACGACTTTTCAATAAGCAACCAAAGAGGAGTTATTCTGATGAAAGAACATCAGAGGTGAGGTCAGAGTTATGGGACATACATACAGATGGAGGGTTATACACAGATATATAGTCCCGGACAGAATCCAATCCAACCTAATCCAGTTCCAATCCAATCCTATCATTTAGAGCCCCCCCCCCCCCCCCCCCCCCCCCCCCCACGGCCACAGAGGCCATATCAGGGCTG
>CM054148.1:8755063-8757563 GCA_028751875.1 Rapana venosa
CTGTGCATTGGCAGCCCACCTGGTGAAGGAAAGGAGAAGAGTTTTTTTGTTTTTTTTTCTCTACAGGAAGTTTTCAGACCCAAGGAGAAGTTCTTATCTCTGTTGAGCCTGTCCACTTTAGGACACTGGCCACTTTACGACACAATATAAGGTCTTTACGAACCCTGTTCAGACAATATTTTATTTTCTCAGTTAATGTTGTTCCCCTGTATCTTTTGAATTGTGGGTGGGTGGGGGGGGGGGGGGGGGGGGGGGGGGGGGGGGGGGGGGGGGGGGGGGGAACCCAGGGGTTTACAGCGTGGTATTTAGAACCAGCCGGTATGTGAGGGAGCTGGTTCGAGTCTCCAATGGGTCCAATGCTTTATGCCCAAGGAGGTTTAGTTGTATGCCACAGGCCAGCTGTTATAACTGTGTCAGTTTGTCGATGGTGTCTATGTGTCATTGTTGTTTGGGTCAACAACGTGATGTGTCACTGTGATGTGTCATTGCTGTTTGTTTTTACTTTATTGCTGTCACTAGTATTGATGCCTCATTGGTGTGTGTGGTATTTTTTCTTTCTGTTTTTTGTTTGTTTTGTTTTTTGTTTTTGCTGCTTCTTCTTCTGTGACGTTCCTGTCCTGCTGTTCCCACGCCGCTCGTTCCAACCTCCCCACCACAGCCATACCCAGATTCGTTATGTCGTATCCTCAGGGTCTGAAATCCACAGGGAGCCCATCAATATCAGGCCACCGTGAGGCCACCAGCCAGAGGAGCCCTGTACTGCTGCTGGGTCACTTTGGTGGTGTTTAGTGGTGCTTGTTCTGAGCTTTAAAAATTGAAAAAAAAAAAGAAAGTTTTTTGAGGGGGCCTGTTCTGAGCTAACACACGCAGGACAGCACCACCTACTTAGTCCCCACTGACGCCTATCCCGGGTTACGACCTTCACAGCGCCCCTCCATATCCAGTGACCCTCCCCCGTGAACCTCCAACCCTGAAGGCTTTGCCACAAACTCATCACAGGCACAGCAGTGTATGGGGAAACCGAAATTGAGATCACAATAAGACCAGAGCCACAAGGGCCACCGAATCAGAGACAATTTTCTTTTATTGCATGATGGTCAGTGACGATGAGGATGATGTAATTAACGATTAGCCTTCCAGATGAGACGATAAACCGAGGTTCAGTGTGCAACACGCATTTAGCGCACGTAAAAGAACCCACGGTGACAAGAGAGCTGTTCCTGGCAAAGTCTGTAGATAAAAGCCACTCTTATAGGGAATCAAGTACACATACAGACTGGAAAAGAAAAAAAAAGGCTGGCGCTGCTCTTGTGGCGACACGCTCTCCTCAGGGAGAACAGCCCGAATTTCACGCAGAGAAATCTGCTGTGACTTTATGTGGTATACAATGCAATACAATAGAATAGCATACAACACAATATAACACATGTCAATACAAAACAAGGCAAGACAATACAATACAACACAATACAATACAACACAATACAATACAACCCAAGGCACTAACCACTGTGCATGCTGTGTGTCATTGTTTAAAAAAAAAAAATGTATGTATGTATGTATGCATTTATTTATTTAGTATCTATCGTTATCTATTCATTATTTATGTACGTTTGTGTGTCATTGCTGTTGACGTGTCGTTGCTGTCTGCAAGTCATTGCTGCCGGTGCTACCGCGATTAACTAACACGCACACGTTCATACTCAAGGTTCACCTGACAAAAAAGGCCTGTGGTATAACAATAACCCCCGACCCCCCCCCCCCCCCCCCCCCCCCCCCCCCCCCCTCTTTCTCTCTCTCTGCTGAGGTGTCCTGAGAAAGGAATTTTCCCCTGAACCTAACATTGGTATGGTACCAACTCCACTCCCCTCAAAGCCCTTCGGAAGAGATAATAATAATAATAATAATAATAATACATGGAATTTATATAGCGCTGTATCTTGCAAGAAAACAAATCAAAGCCCTTTAGATCATCCTACTCATTCACATGCATTCAGTTACAATTAATAGTTTTTACAAACTCAAATAAACACACACACACGCACGCACGCACACTCGTGCACACACATGAAGGTTGTACACTCCGGCAGGGTGATGGGGTTTTGGCTGTTGAGGGCAGGGACAAAAATGAGATGAAACAAGAAGGGAAAGTCTTTGGTTTGAAATAAATGAGTCTTAAGGCCGGATTTAAAAGCGTCATAAGGAAGGCTTTTGGCTAAGGGAGAGAAGGAGGTCATTCCAGATCGATGGACCAGAAACAGAGAAAGAACGACGGCCAACGGTGGACTGGTTGATTCTAGGTAATTCTTAAGCAGGTCTTCTTAAGAGATGTTGAACCGAAGTCCCGTGTGCGGTCGAACGTGGGCAGAACCTCTTGCGCTTACGTTCAAAACCTCACCCGCCTTGGATAGAGGAGAAGGCCAGCTCACCTATGGCTGGTGGGATGGATGACACGAACATACCCAGCATGCATCCTGCTTAGAATGGGATGGGCTCCGCC
>CM054148.1:8767563-8775063 GCA_028751875.1 Rapana venosa
AGTATTGTTTTGGTTTGTTTCGTTGTTGTTTGTTGTTTGTTTGTTTGTTTTTTGGTTGTTGTTGTCTCTCCACTTAAAAAGTGGCAAGTGGAATATGTACAGAGGGCTTGATGCACAGCTGGCGCCACTTCAATTCCAACCGTTAAGGAGTCCAGGAAGTAACCCTGATGACCCTCAGCTGTGGAATAGCATAAAGCATCACAGATTTCCAGCACTGACAGCAAAGTACAGGACTGCTGTTATTTTTTAAAGTTATTTTTTGGGTCACAGAGTAAAATCACAAACCATTGCTGTCACTCTCTTATCATTTATACACACAGCACACAGGGTTAAAAAATACTGAGGGAGAGGAAAAAAAAATGAACGAAACTACACTAAAGTAGCATAGCATTTGACAAAAGGGATGGTGGGGTTTTTTTCTTTTCATTCTTGGGCTAGAGCTCAAAGGTGCATTTAATAATGGTGAAATTTCGCGTATGCGACCGTTTTTGTGTTTTTGTTTTTTAACACACCATTAAGGTAGCCACGTCAAGACTGCCGCAGGACCCTCCAGACGCTGAGGCTGGAAGTGTGGCCTGAGCCCACGCCTCTGGAGCAGAAACTGTACGGCACGGTGGATGACCTGCAGGCAACTGCTGGATTCCTCAGAAGATCTGGTCTCAAAACATAATAATCCCAGGCAACGCAAAGAAGAAAGAAGAAGAAGAAGGTAGCCACATTCCGACTTCAGGGATGGTGTTTACACATCTCACTGGTGTGCGTGCGTTTCTATCAATTTTGCCACCCGTTCCTACCGGCACATACTCTTCCGAAAGGTGGAACAGGTTTCTTAATGTGTGCTCAAGATGTATTGCGTGCGTTCGCACACAGGGTCTCTCTCGGTTTATAGTCTCATCCAAAGGGCTGTTGGGGGAGAGTGGATGGAGTCAGTACTGATGTCAACTCCCAGGGGCGAGAAGAATCCCCTGAACGGAGCCTGGGTGGTGGTTCCATCCTTAGCCGTCAGATGACGAGCATACCACTCTAAGCACTTGGCTACTCAAGCCTCCCCCAGACAAAGGACTAACAGACAAGGTGATCAAAGCGAATCAATTCTGTGTAAACTTGGAGTTTTCTTCTTGTTGTTGTTGTTGTTGTTGATGTTGGGCGTTCCGCAGCTTACACACAAAAGAGACACATGGCAGTGAAACTGCAGGTACACTGTGCGTGAGAAGTGTTGTATGTAGGACTGTTTTCAAAAGTATCTCGCTGTGTTGGCAGCCATACTCCGACGTAAGAGGAAAATCACGTAGTAAAGTTGAACCCCCAAAAAGAAGGAAACTAACATAACTGCTTTAAAACAGAACGGGATATAAACAACAACAACAACAACAACAACAACAACAACACACACACACACACGCACGCACACACACACACAACACACACACACACCAGGAAAGATAACTATTTGCTAACTGACTTCACTGACAATGACAATGACAAAAACAAATTCTTTTATTTCGAGGATAATGATTAAGCATCTATGTGCTTTTTTACAATCAGTTCCCGCCCTTTGAGATATATAAGAGAGACAGAGACAGAGAGAGAGAGAGAGAGAGAGAGAGAGAGAGAGACAGACAGACAGACAGAGACAGACAGAGAGAGAGTGTGTGTGTTGGGGTGGAATTGAACCTAAGACTGTTCGAGTTTTTTGTCCACCTGCTGTCCACTGAGAATAACTATGCAACCTTTTTTGTAAAAAACCCCCAAAACCCAACAAAAAACAAAAAACATGTCAGCCTTTATCTTTTAAACAAACAAAACAAAAAAATCTCAACCCTACCCCCCCCCCCCCCCAAATACATCAGCTATGGACTTCAAAGATCCACAACAGCAATTTAAAAATTTTTTTCTTTGTAACCCCAACTGATTTTCTGACCAGTGTACAGTGGCACAGCGCTGACAGACATTTCAGCGTGGACAGGTTTTAATGGGATTGGGGCGTACACACAATCTTTGTGGGTCAGTGACATGGCCCGCTTTCCACAGTCACTGAAAGGAAGGAAGGGAGAGAGGGTGAGGGGGGGGGGGGGGGTAGGGTTGGAATGGCAGGGGCGGGGCAGGGGCGGAGGGGTGGGGGGTGCAGAAGGTAGTGGGGGGGGGGGGGGGAAGGGGAGGGGGGGGGGAGTAACAACAAACTTCATCCCCTCTGTCAACACTGCTTGCTGTACCGTTTACCAACAACAGGGTGACCACAAAACAAAAAAAAAGAAAAAAAAGCACTGCTCTGTGCTTGTAGTTCGTGTGTTCCAACATGCTTAATAGCTCACTCCTGCCTGTCCTCCTCCTCCTCCTACTCCTGCTCCTCCTACTCCTCCTACTCCTTCTCCTACTCCTTCCTCTCTCTGACCTTGCTTCCAGTCAGTTCACTGACAGACTACTTACTCCTTTGCTGGTTGTTTTCAGCTGCAATCTGGCCATGGATTGTGCGTGTGAGTGTACAGTTCTGATAACGTGGTTAGTTTGGAGTGTGGGGATGATACTTGAACTAGCGTTATCTGGTGTGGTTTTTGTGTGTTGTGTGTGTATATGTGTGCTTTGACGTGTTTTATCACATCTTCAACATGTCCGTTCCGTTTCTCTGAGAAAGACGTGTTGAAATGATATTGTTTGTAAGCTTGACATGTCAGACCGTAACCATGGTCAAAAAAAAGAAAAAAGAGAGAGAGAGATATTGTTCACACGACGCAGACTTGAATGGATGGGCAACAAGTTGAATGGATACAACATGGATTGAAAGGATACAGCATGGATTGATTGGATACAACATGGATTGAAAGGATACAGCATGGATTGAATGGATAACTGATCAGTCAGTTGTGGCAAGACCGAGTTGGTCTTTGCACCTTGATCATTTACTATCAATTTTTTACAACTAGATCTGGACACACAATTTACTGTGTAAAGCAGCATCACCAAAGCAGCAGCAGCAGCAGGAACAGTAGAAGCAGCAGCAACAGCAGTAGAAGCAGCAGCGACAGTAGTAGAAGCAGCAGCAACAGTAGTAGAAGCAGCAGCAACAGGACCAGCAGTAGAAGAAGCAGCAGCAACAGCAGTAGAAACAGCAGCAACAGCAGAGGAAGCAGCAGTAGTAGCACTAGAAACTGTAGCAGTAGAAGCAGCAGCAACGGCAGTAGAAACATCAGCAACAACAGCAGTAGAAGCAGCCGCAGCACTAGCAGTTGAAGCAGCAGCAACAGCAGTAGAAGCAGCAGTAGTAGCAGTAGAAACAGCAGCAGCAGTAACAGTAGAAGCAGCAGCAACAGCAGTAGAAACAGCAGCAACAGCAACAACAGTAGAAACAGCAGCAACAGCAACAGCAGTAGAAACAGCAGTAGTAGCACTAGAAAAAGCAGCAGCAGTAGCAGTAGAAACAGCAGCAACAACAGCAGTAGAAGCAGCCGCAGCACTAGCAGTAGAAGCAGCAGCAACAGCAGTAGAAACAGCAGCAACAACAGCAGTAGAAACATCAGCAACAACAGCAGTAGAAGCAGCCGCAGCACTAGCAGTAGAAGCAGCAGCAACAGCAGTAGAAGCAGCAGAAGTAACAGTAGAAACAGCAGAAGCACTAGCAGTAGAAGCAGCAGCAACAGCAGTAGAAGCAGCAGCAGTAGAAGCAGCAGTAGTAACAGTAGAAGCAGCAGCAACAGCAGTAGAAACAGCAGCAACAGCAACAGCAGTAGAAACAGCAGCAGTAGAAGCAGCAGCAACAGCAACAGCAGTAGAAACAGCAGCAACAGCAACAGCAGTAGAAACAGCAGCAGCAGCAGTAGAAGCAGCAGCAACAGCAACAGCAGTAGAAACAGCAGCAGCAGCAGTAGAAGCAGCAGCAACAGCAGTAGAAACAGCAGCAACAGCAACAGCAGTAGAAACAGCAGCAGCAGTAACAGTAGAAGCAGCAGCAGCAGCAGTAGAAGCAGCAGTAGTAACAGTAGAAGCAGCAGCAACAGCAGTAGCAGTAGCAACAGCAGTAGAAGCAGCAGCAGCAGTAGAAGCAGCAACAGCAGTAGAAGCAGCAGCAGCAACAGCAGTAGAAGCAGCAGCAGCAGTAGAAGCAGCAGCAACAGCAATAGAAGCAGCAGCAGCAGTAGAAGCAGCAGTTGCAGTAGAAGCAGCAGTAGTAGCAGTAGAAACAGCAGTAGAAGCAGCAGCAGCAGCAACATCAGTAGAAGGGGCAGCAATAGCAATAGAGACAGAGGAAGTAGAAGACAAACTGCGGTTGTGAGAAGCAGGAACAGCATAAGCAGTTATTAGGCTGCACACAGGTATTAATTAGGGGGTCATGTGTAGAGTGCGAGTGGAAAAAAAAAGTTGGTGATGTTCACAGATTTTTTTAAGCATGAAAAAATGGACTGTGCACTTGTTTTTGGGATTGAGGACATAGAGCAATACCAGGTAGTCACGAGATAGTTGGAAATAACCATCAAATGAGGATTGCCTGTATTCCTACAGCGTTGACCCCGCGCATGCATATTGCGGTAAGGAAGCTAGCAGACGACATAGAACTGAAGGGGTACAGTGTTTGCTGAAAAATAAAAAAGATTTCAAACTTACCAAATTTGTTCAAAATCACATGAGTTTTGAGTCAGAGGCTAGTCTTTCACAAAAAGTGCTTTTTATTTTTTATTTCTGTGGGTGCCTTAGTACGTGCGGCATGAATATAAGAGTCACATAGAAAAACAGAAGGAAAAGAATAATTTTTTAATACCGGTGTGCGGCCTGTATAGTTAGGAAACAGCAATAGCAGCAGCAGCAGCAGCAGCAGCAGCAGACAAGATACCAAGTTCAGTAGCCTAACCTGACAACATGGACATGGCTGGAATGGACACATCATTATCTTCACATTATCTCTGTCTGTTCGTTCACTATCTTGGGTAGTGGTCGAAGGTGCATCCAACACTTTCATCTATGATACAAGAAAACAAATCGTTTGGTGTCGTGCATCTATCTATCTATCTATCTATCTATCTATCTATCTATCTATCTATCTATCTATCTATGTATCTATGTATCTATGTATCTATCTATCTATCTATGTATCTATGTATCTATGTATCTATCTATCTATCTATATGCTGCTGCTGTTTATTTTTATAACTTTATAAGTTAGGTTTTTGTTTTTTCTTCTTGGTTTTGTTGTTGTTGTTTGTTTTTCTCTTTTTTTTCTTGGTTGTTTTTTTTTCTTCTTTTTTGTGTTTTTTTTTTTTTTGGGGGGGGTGTTTTTAGAGTTTTCTTTTGTTTGTTTCTTTGTTGTTGTGGTTTTTTTCTTCTTTTTTTTTAAAGGGTTATTTCCATTTGTTTCTACTGTGTGAGAGTATAAGTATTGGGTTATTATTAAATTGTATCCCTACGGGCGGGGACTGGATGTAAAAAAGCACATGAGTGCTTATTCATTATCCTCGAAGTAAAAGAATTTGTCATCGTCATTGTCTATTTAATGGTTAATTAAGCGTGAAAGTAAGCTTTTCTTTTTGAAAAGCAACACACACACACACACACTTTGGTAACTCCAATTCAAGTTTTAAGTAATATTGAACATTGAAAAGTAACACTAATTTTGAACACACACACACACACACACACACACACACACACACACCACCACCACCACCACCTTCAACAACAACCACAACCACAACAAAAAATAGAGAAATGGCTAAGGGCTGTGGTATCTCGCTACAAAACACCCAACTTCAGATTTGTATATATATAATGTACGGTAGGCTGTAAGGATTCAAACGACCAAGCAGCACTCTTGTCTATGGACTTGCCGAAGCATGACACTTTGTGACTTTGTGTTGAAACAACCCCACTCTTCTCCTGTCTTCACTTTCAAGCGGCGAAGCGCGAAGACAATGGGCAGTATAGTAGTGAAGGCAGACGAGTGGAAAGGGAACAGAGCCACTGGACGGTAGAAAAGCCCAACTATCCAAACGGGTCAGTAGGCACCCGTTTAACTTTACAATCCAGTTATAGGCAACGTTATGTTTAGGGCTTTAGGGAAACCAAAAAAGCGACACTTGGTTTTTTTTGGGGGGTGGGGGGTGGGGTCTGGAATGGTTTCGAGCCCACAGAGAGAGAGAGAGAGAGAGAGAGAGAGAGGGAGGAAGGGTATGAAAAGAGTCCTGCTATATGTATAGCCGGCACAGGCAAGGGAGATAAAGCAGTGACAGTGATCCTCTCAGTGGAACAACAAAACACCTTTCCCCAACGAATTCTACGAGAAGTTAAAAAAAAAAGAAAAAAAAAAAAGGGAGGGGAGTAGGGTAAGGGGGGAGAGGACAGGTGGGTAAGAGAAAGGGGTGAGGGTTGGGGGGTGGTGGTGGTGGTGGTGGTGGGGGTCTCTGTGTCACCGTTCGATAACATGACACCCGTTCCCTTACTTTGGAAACTTCAAGAAAGCCAGACAGCAGCGTGTAGGGACATAGTCACCCGGATCGGACAGGTTCATTTCTAGAGGTTTGACAGAGCTACAGTCGTTTTCAGCTGTAGCTCACGTCTGCACTGTATTTGTGTGTTAGTACTATGGGGGTGTGTAAGGAGAGAGGGAGAATGGAATTAAGATATAAACAAATTATGGTGAACAGGAAACAACAGTGTTGTTCAATTATAACGCAGTCTTGTGTGTATCAGTGAAATTATTATGTGACGCTTTCGGATTGAAGCTGTCAAAAAAGACCCTTTTCTCCCAAAATATGCTTCTATCGTTCACCGTTTTACCTATTTAATTTATCTATCAACCTTTGACGCGTCAGTGTCAGTTGCTCCGTGACCTGACCCGATGTCAAAGGTCAAGTCAATCAAGTGCCGGGCCATTATCCGCACATGAACAGTGAGGGAGAGCGGAGATGATGTCGTCGAATTGCTGATAACGGGCAGACGATCACAAAAACACAGCCACTCGAAGTACGCCCCTCAGGCTAGCGTTTTGCCGGTTTGCACGTTGTCTCCAGCGCTCCAACAGTGCAGCGATTTCCTCGTTCTGTGGATTTCTTCCATTTCTTTGCATTAGAAAGCGAAGGGGATTTGCTATTTTGAGTTTCATGTGTTTTGTGTCGATATTGTGATAATTGGTGCAGCAAAGCAGACGACTTTTCTTTATCAGCTGAGACAGGAAGTCCAAGGTAAGTGTTGGTGCACACGTTATGCTCCATCATTGATGAAAGCATTGAACCCCCCCCCTCCCCCCCAACCCCAAACCAAAAATGAGCAGAGGGTTTTAAAAAATTGGTTGAATATTGTGTACTGAAAATCTTTCGTTTTTCGTTTAGTTCTCGTTCTGTATACTACAGAGTTACTTTCACTGAGAATTAGCATTGCCGGGTACCGCCCCCTTGTTTCACTATGTACTACTAAGAGCGCGTGTGGTGGTGGTGGTGGTGGTGTATGTATGACGTATCTTGCCTGCCGTGACCTACTTTTATTTTGGCGCGACCGTGTACCTGTTATCAAACTGAA
>CM054148.1:8792563-8797563 GCA_028751875.1 Rapana venosa
AATGGAATTCAGGAATTCAAATCATTTAGATGACCGTATCGATGCAACAGGCTTTAAGAACAGCATTCTCTATGTTTTTTGTGTGCGACATGCTGCTTTGAACGTCTGAAACAAGTTGACCTAACAACCAAAACTAATCACATGGAACTTCAATCCAATCCAATCCAACCCTGTTGTTTACCACAGAGGCCATATCAGGGCTGTCACCTCGTCAAATTTAATGCTTCAATTAAAAAATGTGCAGATATATACAGATTAAAACGGTATAAAGAAACCAACTCTACTGTCGTTCCTTGTATCAACGCACATGAAACTTCGTCTTCTTCGTCGAATGCTCAGACAGCAACTATAGTTGTCTGGTCATCTGAGCGAAAATGTGTTGCGCTGCCGTTAAGCGCCTGACAAGTCAGGCCCAGCGTATCCGACTTGGGCATGGGAAAAAGTGATTTTGTGTTGAAGTCAAGTGTGCCTTTACGTAACACAGTGTGGGAATGCTTTTATCACCAAATTTAGCAAAAATATAAATTGTTAATGTGGTGAGAAAATTACTAGCATTCATATAATTTTTGATTGTAAGAGTCTATAACCACTCTTACCTTCTTTTTCTGAAAAATCCTTGGATAAGATATTAAACAAATAGCAATTTGGCGTTTCGTATGACAACATCTTTAATGAACAGTCCTATAGGACATTTGCTATAGTTATAAGTCGTATTGACGTTTCATATGTATTTATCTGTTGTTATCATTGCTGAGCCTTTTTTCTGTATACTGCTTACGATATTTAGCAACAGATACCAATTTCACATCCCACAACCATCAACATCAATGTCCCCTCCCCTCCCCTTCCCTTCCCATCGTCTAATATCGCTTTGAGTGAACAGACGTAAAATCGAAGCAACAACAACAACAGTGTCGGCAATGATATAGCCCTTGGGTTTGGCTGAACCGTAAAACATGGGAGAACAACTGAATGAATAACTAAATAAATATGGAAAAGCTGTGTGTCTCGCTCGCTGCTGTTTCGTTCGACAACACTTCAGTCTCTTGAGACGCATAGCAAGGTTTTGCAAGGGTATGAAAAGGGTTCTGATTCTGTCTCGATGTTTCGTTCGGAAAGTGTTCTTGAGAAAGAGCATTCCATCGGTGTGACAAAGCCATTAGCTAGGCATGTTGAAACTGATTTCAACACATGGCATTCTAGCCTCCAGGCGGTGACACCACAGAATGAATGTCCCCCCTTTTTCTCACGTTTGACCCAGGGAGAAATTGAGAAGAAAAAAAAGAAGAAAGTAAACAAGAAGATAGTTGAAACTATGGAACAAAAGTGTCCTGAGCTCAAAGGTTTTGATCTGCTATCTTTGTTTAAATCTCTGTCTCTCTCTCTCTGCCTCTGTCTCTCTCTGTCTCTCTGTGTCTCTGTCTCTCTCTGTCTGTCTGTCTCTTGTGTGTGTGTGTGTGTGTGTGCGTGCGTGCGTGCGTGCGTGCGTGTGTGTGTGTGTGTGTAAGACACACATACATATAGCATACGCACTAAAACATTCAGTCGTAAACACACACACACACACACACACGCGCGCGCGCGCACGTGCACACACACAGAGGGAGAGAGAGGGAGAGAGAGGGAGCACAGCAATTTCATTGTAAGAATATCTTCAATAAAATCTTTTGAAGAAAGGGAATGTAAGAAATAACGTAAGACTCTTAAAGACAAAGAAAAAAAATCATACTCAACGGACTATGTCGTCATAAAAAAAAGCTACTAGACATATAGGTCAATGAACTTGCTGCTGTTAGTTTTCACTTTAAAGTTCAACAAAAAACACTACCGTCGGAAATAAATTAAATTCCACTCGCGTCTCTTCATATTTACATTCATTGAAAAAAAACACCCCAACAAACATAAACCCCCCAATCCCCCCCCCAAAAAAAAACAAAACAACAACACCAAAACCAACCGTTCCCCCCCCCCCCCCCCCCCCCCCCCCAACCAAAAACAAAACCCCAACCCAACAACAAACAACCCCCCCCCCAAAACCGCCATCAAAAACCAAAACCATTATCATTCACTTAGAAAACGCTCCGCCAGGTGTTCTCGATAGCGCATGGGTATTGCTCGTTCCGCTGTTCTTGACGAAAGCTGCGTGGAGGGGGTGGGGTGGATGCTCGCCCTTTGCTTTCCTGCTGGCATCGTTAATCAAAGATAATCAAAAAACCATCAGACATCAAAGACCAAGGTAAGGGGTTTAATATCAAAGCTACCGCTACTACCCCCACCCCCTTGAAGCATACCTCATGGAAATATTTTTTTCCGCCGCTTGATTCGTCTCAGGTTGCTTTGTGCGTTTGGCTGTAGTCACGTGTGATTGACGCATGCGCTGTTGATGACTTGCTGGGCCAGAGTTTATAACTAGTTGTTCTTTGGATATTTCTTGGATATTCATTTTTACACATGCCAGCTTTCCTTGTTGGATTTGATCTGATTAGAAAAAAAAGTTTCATTATAAAGTTTGTTTCTTGTTAACAAGTTATTGTCTTTATACAATTATTCTTTCAAAAATTGATGTCGGTACACCTTCATGTTAATCTGACAATGAATAGATGATGTAGGCTATTATTGTGGAAATAAGAGAGGAGGAAAACAAGTGCAGGTAACAAGTAGATAATTATGATGATGACGATGATGATGATGGGCCAGAGTTCATTCCATGGACGTTTACAAACAAGCAAACAATCTAACAAACAAGACCAACTTGTAAGAACAGGTTTTAATAATAATAATAATAATAATAATGATAATAATAAGAATGTATGGAACTTATATAGCGCTGAATCTTGTAAAGCAACAAATCAAAGCGCTCAGATGACATTAAACATTTTTTTTAAAATATCGAGGATAATGGAATAAGCACTCATGTGCTTTCTTACATCCAGTCCCCGTGTGTATGTGGTTTTGTAAATTTTGTCATCTGTTCCCACCGGCACACAATGGCCTACTCTTTCGAAAAGCGGAACATGATTTAACGTGTGCGCAAGATGTTCTGCATGCGTTCGCACACAGGACCTCGGTTTATAGTCTCACCCGAAAGACTTTTGGGGGTAGTGGAGTCGGCACCGAAGTTAACTCCAGAGGAAAAGTCCTCTTGAACGAGAATCGAACCCGGGTCAGCAGATCACGATGATGATGATGATGATGATAGGGATGACTATGATAGGCCAGAGTTGATTTTTATGGACGTTTAGAAACGAACAAACAAAACTAAGTTGTAAGAACATGTTTTCCCCGTTAATGCATCGAGGTGGTCATTTACAAGCCTGGCTTATGTGACTGAGGTAGGTTTTCATTTCATGTGGTTTATATAGCCCCACTGACGAAGGCAGTATCAGGGCTGTCTGTCACTTATAAACTTAGATAGGTAAAGGTTCCACAGCACAAAGCGCTTTCCCCAACGATGCATTTTTCATGTCAGGCGCTCCCACAAAAGGCACATTAATTAATATCATGTCAAAGATTTTGATAAAGTAGAGACACATCAAACTCTACAATATCAAACATAATTATCAAAGCTTAGAGCGTGGTGTTTTCTTTTCATTCTGGTTTCAAACCATGGTGTCTGTCACGAATTGTAAAGGTAGCGTGAAGTGACTGGGTAACCAACGACTGCTGCAATGACTGAATTAGAAGAACAATGCTGTCATATATCTATATCTAATAGATCTATATATATATATCTCTCTCTCTCTCTAAATATATATATATATATACATATATATAAATTGTAAGAGCTGACTTGGTGACAGAAAAAAAATCTGATGGGAGAGAGAGAGAGAGTGTGTGTGTGTGCGTGCGTGCGTGCGCGTGTGTGTATGTAAGAGAGAACTCGAACTCGAACTGTTTGTTCAGAGTAAATGAGGAGAGAGAGAGAAGAGAGAGAGAGAGAGAGAGAGAGAGAGACAGACAGACAGACAGACAGACAGAGAGAGGACAGAGAGAGAGAGAGAGAGAGAGAGAGAGAGAGAGAGAGAGAGAGAGAGAGAGAGAGAGAGAGAGAGAGACAGGACTTTTCCACAAAGAAAGAGAAGTGATGTGGAAATAATGAGAGAGGATCAAGGTGCACGTGCGTAATCATTACAAACGTGAAACCACAGAAGATAGCTTGCGATTACAGCAAACATAACCGTCACTTTTTTTGTAAAATAATGAAAGAGAAAACCAGGAAAGAAAGAAAGAAAAAAAAAAGAGAGAAATAAATCAAAAGCATGTAAACCATGACCCGCCCCGCTCTCTCTCTCTCTCTCTCTCTCTCTCTCTCTTGCAACCTTAGAAGACTGAGAGAAGGCATGTAACCCTTGACTCCCACCCACTTAACCGCCACCCCACCCCCTCCCTCCCTCCTCTTTTAATCCCCACAACCAAAACAAACCCACGTACCTTTACTTTTGAAAACTGGATGCAAAAATGTGGTTCTCGATAGTGCATGGGTATGGCAGAATTTTTGTCATATCTGTGTTTCTCTGGATAAAGTGTTTCACAGATCATGGAGGCTACACTCCTGATTTAGCTTGCGGGTCATGTGGTATCTTCTATAGAGCTAGTCGGAAAATTTTGGGGGGCGATTTTCACAAATTTTTTAAAGTATGAAAAAAAATGCACTGTGTACTTGTTACTGGGATTGAGGACATAGAGCAGTACCAGGTAGTCACGAGAAATTTGGAAATGATCATCAAGTGAGGATTGCTTGTGTTCCTACAGTGTTGACACCGCGCACACTTACTATGGTTAGGTAGCTAGCAGACGACAAAAGACTGAGGGGGGTTACAGTGTTTGCTGAAAATTACAAAATTGGAAACCTACCACATTTGTGCAAAATTACATGAATTTTGTGTCAGACGTTAGCCTTTTTTCTTTTCTTTTTTCAAAGTGGTTTTTATTTCTGTAGACGCCTTAGTACGCGCGGCACGAATGCAAGAGTAATAATTTTAGGACAACAAAGTAAAAGG
>CM054148.1:8807563-8812563 GCA_028751875.1 Rapana venosa
TCTCTAATCTCTCTATCTCTCTTTCTATCTGTCTGTCTGTCTGTTTGCCTCTCAATCTATATATCTCTCTTTTTATGTTTTATTTCGAGGATAATGGAATAAACACATTTGCTTTTTTACTTCCAGTTCCTGTGTGTATGCAGTTTTTGAAAATTTAGTCATTCGTTCCCACCCGTCACACAATGGCCTACTCTTCCAAAAAGCGGAACAGGTTTGAATGTGGGCACAATATGTTTTGAGTGCGTTCGCACACGGGACCTCAGTTTACAGTCTCCACCAATAGATAACTGAGGATGGGGGAGGGGGGGGAAGGGGGGGGGGGTAGTGTGGGGGGGAGGGTGAGTGGAGCGCAACGCTCTAACCACCAGGCTATCCCGTCACCCAGAGAGAGAGAGAGAGGAGGGGGGGGGGGGGGGGGGAGGAGAGAGAGAGAGAGAGAGAGAGAGAGAGAGAGAGAGAGAGAGAGAGAGAGAGAGAGAAGTTGGAAAAAAATGCAACAATAACACAATGGCTTTCAAAGTAACTTTAAAAACAAACAAACAAACCCACCCAAGCGAGTACAATAAAAAAGCTTAACCCCGTCCTTTCAGCAACCCCTCCCCCCCCGTCCTTCCCTCCCAACAAATACAAAAACAACGACAACAACCAAAAACAACCCAAAACCAAACCAAACCAAACCCAAAACCAAAGCCCAAAACCAAACGCTACCTTTATAAAAAAAAAACAACACACAACAGAAGTTTATTTTTAAAAGTAGGTGCCAGAGATCCCCAGGCGCAAGTGGAAGTGTGATTGATAGTAAGTACCTGCAGGACCTTGAGCTTATTTTCTTCTTGGAGGTGCCCGTGTTTGTTTGTCCGTGTGACTGGCTAGAAGAAGAGTTCCTGCAAACCGAAGGCTGTGTGGTGGTGCTTTAATAAAAGAGCCATGGCCTTTGTCTGCCACTGACTAGAAGCACCCGTCAGACCTTCCGCTGTCTTTGTGTGTGACTGACTATAAAGTCTTGAAGACAGAGGGAGGTTCTCTCTCTGTTCTGTGTCTAGGTCTGTGTGTGTGTGTGTGTGTGTGTGTGTGTGTGTGTGTGTGTGTGTGTGTGTGTGTGTTCTCTCTCTCCTTGTGTTGTGTTGTGTGTGTGTTGTGTGTGTGTGTTGTGATTGTGTGTGGTGTGATTGTGTGTGTGTGATTGTGTGTGTGTGTGTGTGTGTGTGAAAGAGAGAGAGATTGTGTGTGTGTGTTTTTATTTATTTAATTTGTTTTATTTCTTTTATTTGTATTCTTTTATATTGCGTGTGTGTGTTTGAGTGTGTGTGTTTTGAGTGAGTGTGATTGTGTATGTGTGTGTGTGATTGTGTGTGTGTGTGTGTGTTAGTGTGTGTGTGTGCGTGTGTTATTGTGTGTGTGTGTGTGTGTGTGTGTGTGTGTGTGTGTGTGTGTGTGTGTGTGTGTGAAAGTAAAGAGTATCGGAAGACTGTATGTCACTTTTAACTTTCTAGAAAAAAAAGACACTTGAAAACTGGGGTGAAAAGAGGACCAATGTTATTAGTTTCTGTGCGAACGTGCGTGTGTGCAAAGTCGCATACACGCACAGAGACTCGGTCTCTCCCTCTATCTGTCCACACACACACACACCACACACACACACACACACACACACCACACACACACACACACACACACACACACACACACCACACACACACACACACACACACACACAGAGCATGTACCATCTGGAAATACAAATTTGACTTTGATTTGACTTTGACTTTAACACACATACGCACTTACACACACACTTACACACACACTTACACACACACACACACACACACACTTACACACACACACACACACACACCACACACACACACACACACACACACACACACACACACACACACACACACACAGATCTACCCCGAAAAAGGATGATACCACATAGAGAGCAAGGGAGGCAAGAGATTCTAAGTTTGGAGTGATTTGTATGGAAAGCTAATTTTGTCAAAATCCGTAAATGGTATCCGAATGGTAAAGTTTAGCCAAAATTAGTAACTGTTCATGAAATACTAATTTATAGTTGAAAATAGCCTTATAGTGTTTTTGTGTGGGTGATTGTGTTTATGTTTTATGTTGGATAGCATTTATCCGTGACAAAATGTGCATAAACCACCAAAATGCAAATTCTGACTTAGAGAAAAAAAAAGAAGACATTTTCGTATCAAAACTGTTCTGTATAAAAAAGGGGCTGTGTTATTACTTTTTAAAACTATGGCTGTATTAGACCTTGATCAAGTATCTCAAAAGCAGCTAAATTAAAAAAAATTTAAAAAGCGCTATGAAAACGTTATGTACTATCTGGGGTTTCCATCATTTGCGTATATATTGTTCAGGATGATAGGACAGACAGACAGACTGTTTTTTTGTCTGTGCATAATAGCAGTAACATGTGTATCTTTCATTTTGTAAAAGCAGTCATAAGCAGTTCTGTCTCACCCTTGTTCTCATATCCTGTCCATTTGTCTCGTATGTCATGACATGGTAATGTTAACTGTCTTATTTCAGTGTTAAGTTTCATATCACTGATTTTTTACATAAATCTGATTATGTTTGTCCGTCGTGTTCGATGATGACCTCCAAAACAGTAGAGGAGGCAGCTGTTGTTTCGGAAACTGGGCAGATATTTGATTATAGTGGAGATGCCTTGCCCACAGCACACCCCCACTCTCTCGGCCAAGTGGGCGTTAGGACAGTCAGTGTTGGAGATGTTCTCCAAAGGTCAACTAGCCCCCAGAGCTGCAGCACATTTTACATAATGCTATACATAATGCTATACCTGCTTTACGTAATTCTATGCATTACACATGTAATACATCGCATAAGCGCTGTTCAGGAGAGCAGAGTCACAGTGGCCAGGCTGACAAACCAACAACACACCCTCCCTCCCTCCTCACACTCAATCGAGCAGACACTTTTGCCCCTTACAGGGAATTAACCTCATGTCAAGTTTCCACACCCAAAGTTCCCAGGCGATATTTTGTCCAGCTGTCACGTTCCACAGACTTGCTTTTGTAGCCCTGCACAACTGACATGGCGGCACGAGTATGGTGGGGGGGAGAAAACGTGATGCCGTCTTAATACCGGGATCTTGAGGAAGAAAGGCCTCATTCATCGGTAGTGTTGGAGAATTTGATCCCAGCGGCCCGTTTGGGAACTGGGCGGGTAGAGTTGAAAGTTTCACGGCTGCCAGAATCACCCCGCTTCTGTGTTTATTGTCAGTCGCTAGTCAAGCGTCCAACTCTATGATTGAGGCCAGCTTTTGAAAGAACCAGTCGAACCTATTCTGCCAGCAGAATACTTTGATCGATGACAATCACTGAGAAAATGGCTCATATCTCTCTCTCTCTCTCTCTCTCTCTCTCTCTCTCTCTCTCTCTCTCTCTCTCTCTCTCTCTCTCTCTCTCTCTCTCTCTCTCTCTCTCTCTCTCTCTCTCTCCTCTGTGGCACTGTGAAGTTCATGAAGTGTTGTGGAGAGCTGCGAGTTGTTTGTATATAAACACGCGGTACAAAAGACGAACTTGTTAGTTTGTTCCAGTCACGGAGTCGATACCATCTCAGAAGCGGTTGTAGGGTTTGTACCCCAAATAGTGTATGTTCCAACCTTCTTAAGTCCGGGTTAGTGGTGACGTCATCTGCAATACTGGTACCATTTTTCCATGTACAAAAAGAAAAACAAAACAAACCCTAAACAAACTGGTTAGGTAAAAATGTAGAGTTCCTGTATGTAATTTTAAGCCTTTTTTTTCCAGTGGAAGGAAGAAATGTTTATATTTTTATACAGATTATTACCCTTTAAAATAAGTGGACATTTCTGGTGATGTGGTCATCACTGCTTTCTCCAACTTTAGGAGGATTGAACATGAGGTGTACTTCAAGCTGAACCAAGGTGTGTTCAGCTAACACTAGCGTGTTCAATGACTTCTTTCGCTGAACGTCTCTCAACATTTGTATGCTGCATGTACTGCATCGATCGTTGGTCTAAAAATCATGTACGTGTGCCTGTCTAGACATCAAGAAGTGTGGGTCCGATCCCCGTTTGAACCCAAACTCTCCCCCCCCACCCCCCCTCCGATCCACTAAACCTTGATTGGTGGCCTGGGTGCTAGTCTTTGGATGAGATGATTATTGACTATTGAAATTTTATTTCATAGATTTTGTCTGCAGCGCACCATGTTTGTAATATCTGTTTGTTTAGGCTGTTGATTATTTATCATTGATTGCATGGCTGTGTGGGATTAGGTTGAATGCATGCGCTTTGATTTGTCTTTGCAAGATATAGCGCTATATAAGTTCCATTTATTATTATTATGATGATGATATACCGTGGCCCCGCGTGCAACACGCTTTCA
Organism: Rapana venosa; assembly: GCA_028751875.1. NCBI lineage: Eukaryota > Metazoa > Mollusca > Gastropoda > Neogastropoda > Muricidae > Rapana > Rapana venosa. The sequence goes on from CM054148.1 coordinate 8,811,970, forward strand.
GGGTAGGTTGTCCCTGGCAGAGTTTTGTAGGGAAAAGCCACTGTCAGAGGGAAACCAATACACATGCTGACAGAAAAAAAAAACACTTTCGAAAATGGGTGGCTCTGTTCTTGTGACGAACATAAGCTGTACTTCAAGCTGAACTCTCTACTCTACTCTCTGGGGAGAGTAGCTCGAATTTCATGCAGTGAAATCTGCTGTGACTTACTACACTACACTACACTATGCTACGCTGCACTACACTTTGCTACGCTGCGCTGCACTGCACTACACTGCACTACACTACACTACACTATGCTGCGCTGCACTGCACTACACTACACTACAGTACGCTACGCTACGCTGTGACGCTACGCTGCAGTACACTACTCTACACTCCACAGCACTGCACTGCACTACACTACACTACACTGCACTACACTGCACTACATTACACTGCACTATACAACACTGCACTACACTACACTACCTACACTGCACTCTACATTACACTACACTGCACTGCACTGCACTCTACACTGCACTCTACACTGCACTCTACACTACACTACGCTACCTACACTACACTGCGCTACACTACACTGCACTACATTA
>CM054148.1:8815063-8817563 GCA_028751875.1 Rapana venosa
GAGAGAGAGAGAGAGTGTCTGTTATCTTTTATAAAAAAAAAGTCTTTCTGGGGAAAAAAAGGTAGGAGAATGAAGTCAAGAAGGCAGAAAATAGACACAGAAGGAGGTGATGACAGGAAGAAAGGGAACAAGGCAGAAACAAAAAGAGAGGGGGAGATAGAGAAGAGGGAATTCCCTGGTACAGAATTTCTCCAGAAGGTGGGGGATGCTGTTTACAAGGCCCCTGGCATCCCCACGGGGGGGAAAAAAAAAAAGTATGTTCTTTCGAGCCAGAAGGCCCATAGAGCCGGAGCTTATCCCGGTTTCTGTAGCGTTAAGCGAACTGATGGTTTTTCACCACCCCTGTGACAGGACGCTAGTCTGTCGCCAGATACTTCCCCCAGCAGAGCTGGTACCCCACTTGTACACCTGGGTGGAGTGAGGAAAACAGGAGTAAAGTGTCTTTCCCAAGGACACAACACCGAGCCGAGCGGGGATCGAACCCGCGACCTCTGGATCACGAGTTGACCGCCTAAACCACTCGACCACGGTGCCTCCTATCCCCACGGGGAAGTCACAGTTCTAAACCTTAAATAGGTGGAGTGGAAGAAAGCCACAGGGGGGATGGGGGTGGGTGGGGGAGTGGGAATGCAAGAAGGGAAAAGGGTGGGTGCACCCTGCTACCTGGAGAGGGAGTAGGCTCTGCAGGGTTCACCTTGGCCACGACACACTGCCTGAAGAAGTCAGTGCAGAGCAGTGCTCCAAATGACTTCTTAAGGAGTTACCTTGTTGATGTATATGACACACTGCTCCAATGACTCCTTAAGGAGTTACCTTGTTGATGTATATAACACACTGCCTGAAGAAATCAGTGCAGTGCTCCAAATGACTTCTTAAGGAGTTACCTTGTTGATGTATATGACACACTGCCGGAAGAAGTCAGTGCAGAGCAGTGCTCCAATGACTTCTTAAGGAGTTACCTTGTTGATGTATATGACACAATCACTGCCTTAAGAAGTCAGTGCAGAGCAGTGCTCCTATGACTCCTTTAGGAGTTACCATGTTGATGTATATGACACACTGCCTGAAGAAGTCATTGCAGAGCAGTGCTCCAATGACTCCTTAAGGAGTTACCACGTTGATGTATGACACACTGTTTCAGTGCTCCAATGACTCCTTAAGGAGTTACCATGTTGATGTATATGACACTGCCTGAAGAAGTCAGTGCAGTGCTCCAATGACTTCCTAAGGAGTTATGGGAGATGTCAATCAAGGCATCTTTAGCAGACTGTGGGCAAGTGGACTGCAGTGGTCATCATCCTGAAGCTTTGCTATGCTCTTGTTTGAGGATCAGATGTCAGCCTGAAAGAGAATGATTGTTGACATTACAGCAGAACTGAAAAATATCAAAGCAACAATAAACACATACACACTCATCGACTGTCTGTGGTGTTTCTGTGTGTGCTTGTTTTATGCCTTTAAAGTTCTCTCTGATCATGCCTCTTGATCACCTGTCATCAAGTTTCGTTTGTACTTTTCGGCTTGTGTTTTAGTCATGTATATACTGACGGGACAGCTCAGTAGTCAGAGCAGTCACTATCCCCAAGCTCAGGTTCGTGGTTACCAAGTGGATCGGTGACCATTTGCGCGCCTGGACTTCAGTACAGTCCCCCAGTTCACACAGCTGTCAGTGGGTACCTGCCCTCTTTAGGGTCAGGGAAGGTAAAGCAGCGAGGGAGAGGAGATGGGCGCCGCCCTCAATGTGCTGGCCTCTGGTGAAGCTGAGGTCTCTGACGCCTCGCTCTCCAACGACCGAATAGATTACGGGAGCACCTCTACCTTGTACCTTTAATTAATACTGACCGTCCTTTTTGTTTTCTTCAGTGATATGCACTTTTGGTTTGTGCTTTAGTAACATTAGTAATGATTATACTTTTAGTTTCTACAGAGAAAGGTCCTTTCGGTTTGTGTTCTAGTAATCAATACTGATCGTACTTTTTGTTTTCTACAATTATTATATGAGAGATACTTCTGGTTTGTGGTTTAGTCAAATTGATAATCATTCTACTTTTGGTTTCTACAATGATGAGCTAATGATTTATCTCTTCACTGGCTGTGAACTCTGGACCTCTAAAGCCTGTGCTGATGACGGTCAGTGAACATAACACGACACTGATATCACCCCGACAGATACCCTTCTCTGAGCTACCCTCTTTTGTTCTGCTGTAACGCAAGTGAAGTTCAAAACGCCACGCGTTCAACAACCACAACGAAAAAAACCCGATAACTTTTCGTCATAAAAGAAAGGCAGCGTCAACCCATCCATTGACCAAGTGTTACAGGTAAGCAATTTATCACCCATGAGACCCATTCCTCATAAACCTCCAATCCTTACCATTGCTCTCTATCAAGCTTAGGAATAAGTTCGAAAGTGAAATGGATGGAAATCTCCGAAGTGGGATTGCACTTACCTTAAAGGTGGACAGAAAAACGGTCGCCTACGCAAAATTCTCAGATGAGC
>CM054148.1:8820063-8822563 GCA_028751875.1 Rapana venosa
ACCAGTTAGCCAAAGCTGCTGCCATGGACTCGGACTCTGAAGTTACAGCACCTCTGAACCTTCCACTCTGTCTTCAGGAGGGCATACTTCTGCTGAAAAAAGCTTCTTGGAACCGTGTCAACAGCCAACGAAAGTTTTCTTTACGTGAACATTCATTAAGTGTCAGAGTGTGTCATTTTCCTAACAGACTGGTGGGAAGTATAATCTACAGGTTCAGATTGGATGCATTTAGGACTAAATTTTGTAAACAGATAACTTGTATATGTGGTTCTGACTTATCACCTAAGCATGTTATTCTTCATTGTGAACTACTTCGACTATACTTTTCTGGTACAGTTGTAGGTAAGATTTCAAATATGTCATTTGAACATTTATTGGCCGATAATGTGGTTATGTTGGAGATAGTTAGTTGTTTAGTTAAAAGCCCTGTTGGAAAACTTTTGTAATTGTTCTTGCTGCAGTTTAAGCTGTTTCAATGCCCCCCTCACCCCCGTCCCTCCCATAATTTCTTTGTATTTTTTTTCTTCTTTTATCTCGTGCACAGACACTAATAGGTAAACACACACACACACACATACACGCACACACACACACACACACACACACACACACACACACACACACACACACACACACACACACACACACACACACACACACACACACGTATGCACACACACACACACACACACACACACACACACACACACACACACACACACACACACACACACACACACACACACTCACACACACACGTTCTGTATATATTGTAACACTATCTTTTGTCTAATATCACCTTGAGTGAACAGACGTTAAATTAAAGAAAAGCGTGATACAAAACCCAACACAAAACCCCAGCACAGCGTGACACAAAACCCAGAACAGCGTGACACAGAACCCAGCATAAAACCCAGAACAGCATGACACAAAACCCAACACAAACCCAGAACAGCGTGACACAAAACCAAATACAAAACCCAACACAGCGTGACACAAAACCCAACACAAAACCCCAACACAGCGTGACACAAAACCCAATACAGCGTGACACAAAACCCAACACAAAACCCCAACACAGCGTGACACAAACCCAACACAAAGCCCAACGCAGCGTGACACAAAACACAACACATCGTGACACAAAACCCAACACAGCGTGATACACAACAACACAAAACCACAACACAAAGTCCCAACACAGCGTGACACAAAACAAAACAGCCTGACAAAAAGACAACACAAAGCCCAACACAGCATGACACAAAACCCAGAACAGCGTGACACAAAACCCAACACAAAACCCAGAACAGCGTGACACAAAACCCAACACAAAACCCAGAACAGCGTGACACAAAACCCAACACAAAACCCAGAACAGCGTAACACAAAGCCCAACACAGCGTGACACAAAACCCAACACAAAACCCAACACAGCGTGACACAAAACCCAACACAAAACCCAGAACAGCGTGACACAAAACCCAACACAAAACCTAACACAGCGTGACACAAAACCCAACACAGTGCAGCAGTGCTTTCCTCAAGGGGCGACCATCTAGGTGATAGATGACTGATGAAGATGAGTCGGCAGGGGGGAAAAATCAGTAGACGGGCAACATTTCAGAATGGACCCTGGGGTAAGCAGGTACAGCGAGACCCAGGCTTTGGCGCACAACCGGAATGAATGAATGAGTGAATGAATGAAATCTGGTGAATAGCTCTTCTGTGCGGAGCTCCAGTGGACTAAGACGAAGTGGAGGAGAGGAGACGAAAGCAAAGGAGGAGGCAGAAACTATAAGAAATCAACTTATTACCTTTCCCACTTTTGCTGCAACCCATTTTGGACGGAAAGCCCCCCCCCCCCCCCCCCACCCCTGTGGGATGCCGGGGGAGGGGGGGTGGGAGGGGGGGGGGGGGGGGCTGTTAGTATAAATAGCACTTCCGCTTTCTGGAAATTTTCTACTAGGAAGTCCGTCTTTTCTTTTCTATCCCTCTCCTTGTTTCTGCCTTGCTCCTTTTCTTCCTGTCTTCTTCTTTCTTGTGTCTATTTTCTGCCTTTTTTGGTCCTTTCTCCTGCCTCTCTCTCTCTCTCTCCGCCCCTCCCCCCCCCCCGCAAGAATGACTCAAAAGATAACAATTCTCTCCCACGCCGAAGTAATAATAATAATAATAATAAATGGAATTTGTATAGCGCTATATCTTGCAAAGACAAATCAGAGCGCTTGCATTCAACATATTCGTACATAGTCATGCAGCTAATAACTATCAAAAAGCTTAAACAAAATTCAAATGTACGCACCTATATATGCATACACACACACACACACACACACACACACACACACACACACACACACACACACACACACACACACACACACACACAGGTTGTAGGCTTTGGCAGGGTAAAGGGATGTTGGCTGTTGAAGGCAGGGGCAGTTTTGAGATGAAAGAGGGAAAAAGTTAGGTTTGAAACAAATATGTCTTGAGGCTGGAT
>CM054148.1:8827563-8840063 GCA_028751875.1 Rapana venosa
CATCGGTTTACATTAATACGGGCCATTATTTTATGACACCCCCCACCCCACCCTAATTTTTCGAAAAAATTATTCTTGCAGTTAATAATGATTGAAGGGTTGGTTCTGGTGTAATGATATTTACAAACCTTTTGTAAATATACCTTTCGTGTATATGTATATACGAGTTGCATTTCGTGGTCTGGTCTGCTGTTTTCTTACCACTAGTTTTCGTCACTGTCATAAGTGGTGTGACAGATGTCATCATGTTTTTATTGCATGCCTTTCGCTTTGTTCTCTCTATAGTAAAAGGGGTACCTTCCCCCTCTTCTCCCTCCTTCATTCATATTCTTTGTCCGTTTCTCTGTCTGTCTTGTCAGTCTCTTGTTATCTGTCAGTCAGTTGTATCCTTGCTCTTCTGTCTCTCTCTTCTTCTCTCTTCTTCTGTCTGTCTCTCCTCTCTCTCTCTCTCTCTTCTCTCTCGATAAGTATCCTAATGTATTTTGTAGCTGACTTTGTTTTACTCAGTAATGTTGGTTGTTGTTGTCTGTTGTGTGTGATCTTGTGCGTGTTTGTGTGTGTGTTTTGTAGTTTTGTTCTTGTGTGTTGTGTGTTGCGTATTGTTAAAACCAAAATACTAAGCATTCCCCCCCTCCTTCATGTATGGCCCCATGCCTTTTTGTAATAATCGTTCGGTTCGGTCGATTTCCTCTCTCTCTCTGCCCCCTTCCCCTTTCCTCTCTCTCTCTGCCCCTTTCCCTTCTTCCTCTCCTTTGTGTTGTTTGTGCGATGTGTGTGAGTGAGTGTGTGAGTGTGGGAGAGGTGGAAGAAAAGGGAGAGAGGGAGGAGAGAGGGGAGTAGGAGGAAGAGTGAGGATGGGGAGGGGGGAGGGGAGGAGGGGGGGGGGTGGGTGTAAGTGCGGTGATGTGTGGTGGGCTGTAGAATTGGTAGTAGTATGGGGGGGGTGGGGGGGGGGGGGGTGGGGTTGGGGGGGGGGGGGGGGGGGGGGGGGGGGGGGGGGGGGGGGGGGGGGGGGGGGTGGGGGGGGGTTTGTGGGAGGGGGGGTGACGGGGGGGGGGCGGGGGGGGGGGGGGGGGGGGGGGGGGGGGGGGGGGGGGGGGGGGGGGGGGGGGGGGGGGGGGGGGGGGGGGGGGGGGGGGGGTGGGGGGGAGCGGTGGTGGGGGAGGGTTAGTGGTCCACTGGATGTCATCGGCTGGTCCGAAGGTTGCCGGGTTGATCATCCTCATCTTGACTCGGCAACTTAACGGCTCAATCCGTTTTCCATACAGTCCCCCTGTCTGTCTTTGCTCAACACTTCACCTTTGCCAAGCCCTCTCCTGGGCCCCTTTCCTTTGTTGTCGTCAGGCAGTGGGGTTTAAATTTTTTTCTTTTCTTTTTTAATCTCCCATGGTGATGAAAACGGTTGGAGATAACAATGCTGGTTGTTTGTTCCTTCCTTGTCCTCCTCCTCCTCCTCCTCCTCCTCCTCCTCCTTCTTCTTCTTCTTCTTCTTCTTCTTCTTCTTCTTCTTCTTTTTTTCTTCTTTTCTTCTTCTTCTGACTTGAAGTCAGTGTAACACTTCAAGGTATATGATAGGTACTGATCTATTACAAAGAAGGGTTAAAGAGTGTGTGTGTGAGAGAGGGAGAGAGAGAGAGAGAGAGAGAGAGAGAGAGAGAGAGAGAGAGAAGCAGACAGACAGACAGAGAGAGAGACAGACAGACAAACAGACAGAGAGACAGAGAGAACTGCCAACTTTTGTTCCCGTTTTCATGGCTCTCAACTCCCATATAAACTTGTTCACGCTCGATATATCCTTAGCATAAGTTGGAAACATCATGCGTTGTGTAAACATTTTTAAAAATATTCTAGTTGTTGAAAAAAAAAGAGTTCTTGTTCAGTTAACCACTGCACACTCCACTGCGTTTAACATTGTACGATAGCTTTAATGGGTCGATAAAAAAACCAACTCGATTCCTATCTGTTGGAGCAGAGAAATCGCAAAGGAACGCACAAATTTATGATCCAATTTTAATGGGACTACTTAATGCTCGGTTATACACTTTCTATGATCTCGCAAGGAAAAGCTTAAGCGCAGTCCTGCCAATGCCTTCAATGATTTTTTTTATCGTGTCTACACACGCAGGAGATCAATTAATACTTGATAAGTACGTCGGTAATTCATGACGTCAGTGTGTTCAATGGGAAGCGAAAACTTCAGAAAATCTTTCGCACTCTCCGAGTTGGTTTAAAAAAAAAATCTTTTTAATAACCCATTGGTTTTATTTCAGTTGCTAAAACATCACAGTGCATAGGAAAGAAAAGCGATTTTCTTCGTCGATAAGTAATAATGTATGATCAGTTATTTTCTCTCTCTCTCTCTCTCTCTCTCTCTCTCTACTCTCTCTCTCCTCTCTCTCTCTCTCTCTCCTCTCTCTCTCTCTCTCTCTACTCCTTCCCTCTCTCTTTCTCTCTCTCCCTCCCCCCCTTTCTCGCTCCTCTCTTACCCTCCCTCCCTTTCTCGCTCCCTCTCTTCCTCTCCCTCCCTCCATCTCTCTTCCCCTCCCTCTCTCCCGTTCCCTCCCTCTTTCTCTCCCTCCTCCCTCTCTCTTTCCCCTCCCTCTCTTCCCCTCCCTCCCTTTCTCGCTCTCTCTTCCTCTCCCTCTCCCTATATCTCTCCCTCCCTCCCTCTCCCTCTCTCTCGCTCTCTCCCTCCCTCTCTCCCTCTCCCTCCCTCTCTCTCTCCGCTCCCTCCCTCCGTCTCTCTCCCCCCCTCCCTCCCTCCCTTTCTCCCTCCCTCCCTCCCTTTCTCCCTCTCCCTCCCTCCCTCTCCCTCCCTCCCTCCCTCTCTCTCTCGACTCCCTGAGGAGTCATTGGAGCGCTGCACGGAAGTTGTCAGGCCGTGTGTGTCTCTTAGACAAGTTGAACCTGGCGGAGCCCATCCCTCTTCACAGGTACAGGGTGCATGCTGGGTATGTTCGAGTTTCCGTAACCCACCGAACGCGGACATGAATGATGGGAACTTTAACCTGCATATTTGATAGACACGTCGGGGAATTAAGGTGTGCGCTTTGAGTTGCTCTGGAAGATCTAAAAAAAGAAATCCCCCCCCCCCCCCTCAGTTAGCATCCTCACATTCTGGAAATTCTTAGCATCCTCACATTCTGGAAATTTTGTGCTAGGAATTCCCTCTTTTCTACCCCTCTCTCTGTTTCTGCCTTGTTCCTTTTCTCCATGTCACCTCCTTGTCTGTTTTCTGCCTTCTTGGTCCATTATCCTGCCCACCTTTTTTTTCCCAACAGAAAGACTTAAAAGGTAACAATAATTCTCTCTTATGCCGAAGTCATATTATGCGCTGGGCCTGACTTGTCAGGCGCTTAACGGCAGCGTGGCGCATTTTTGCTCATACAACAGACAACAATAGTTGCTGTCTGAGCGTTCGACGGCGACGACGACGACGAAGTTCAAGTCGTTGTCGAGGTTTGAACCCAGTACTTCACGGTCCCACAGGATGGTAGTTGAAACGTTCTACCCGCTTAGATATAGCTAACATCTGTCGGTCTATAAGTGAATCGATCAAAACTGTAATATTTCTGATCAGTGCTCAGATATAGCTAACATCTCTCGGTCTATAAGTGAATCGATCTTAACTTTAATATTTCTGATCAGTACTTAGATATAGCTAACATCTCTCGGTCTATAAGTGAATCGATCTTAACTTTAATATTTCTGATCAGTGCTCAGATATAGCTAACATCTGTCGGTCTATAAGTGAATCGATCAAAACTTTCATATTTATGATCAGTAAAGTCGATTGATTTAAAAAAAATCAATAATCGTGGTACTGTTATTGATCAGACAGTACCTAATGGTTGATTTTTTTACAAAAAAAAGAAAAGGGTACATAATGATTGGCTCCTTTCTAACCAGTAATTTACAGCCGTTTTCAAATGGTTGCTTATCTCTTTGATCTGTAATGACGCTGGTCTGTGATGGTTATCTGTTGTCGGGTTAATGGCTTGCTATCTTTAAATCGATCAACTTTGTATGTGTGTGTGTGTCTGTATCTGCCCTCCTCACTACTGTGTTGAAGCTAGCTATCTACCTTTCACCTTTTCACTTGCATAGCTGCCTGCCTGCCTGCCTGCCTGTCTGTCTGCTTGTCTGTCTGTCTGTCTGTCTCTCAGAGAGAGAGAGAGAGAGAGAGAGAGAGAGAGAGAGAGAGAGAGAGAGAGAGAGAGAGAGAGAGAGAGAGAAAACTCGAGTTCGACTTCGACTTCTCTCTCTCTCTGTGTCTCTCTGTGTCTCTCTGTCTCTGTCTCTGTCTCTCTCTCTCTCTCTCTCTCTCTCTTTCTCTCTGTCTCTCTCTCTTTCTCTCTCTGTCTGTCTGTCTCTCTGTCTGTCTGTCTGTCTCTCTGTCTGTCTGTCTGTCTCTCTGCTCTCTCTCTCTCTGTCTGTCTCTCTCTCTGTCTCGCTGTCTCTGTTCTTTCTTCAATTTGACGTTTCGTCTCTTTACTCATAGTGGTATTAGACGTGTGTGTGTGTGTGTGGTGTGTGTGTGTGTGTGTGTGTGTGTGTGTGTGTGTGTGTGTGTGAGTGTGTTTGTGTGTGTGATTGTGAGTGTTTTTGGTGTGTGAGTGTGTGTTGTGTGTGTGTGTGTGAGTGGTGTGAGTGTGTGTGTGAGTGAGTGTGTGTGTGAGTGTGTGTGTGTGTGTGTGAGTGTGTGTGTGTGAGTGTGTGTTGTGTGTGTGTGTGTGTGTGTGAGTGTGTGTGTGTGTGAGTGTGTGTGTGTGTAAACAAGATGATTTCTACATCCCTGTGTCTATCTAGGCTACCTGCTGAAGTGTACCGTGAGTATGTCAGAAATAAACTAAGAGTTTTAAAGAGAGTTCACAGTGTTTCGTAAACTTGTCTGCAATGCGACTCTTCCCCCCCCCCCCTATCCCGACACAGACACACACATACACCCCCCCCCCCCACCCCACATATACACACAGTATCACACACACACTTACTCACACAGACACACAGTACACACAGACAACACATAACACACAAACAGACACCACACCACACATACAATATCACACTCACACTTACTCACACACAGACACACATGCACACACATACACACACATGCACACAAACACGACACCCCACCACACAACCACACACACACACACACACACAACACACGCACGCACGCACGCACGCACACATACACACCACGCACACACACAGACACATATACACTCATACTACTCACACAGACACACGTACACACACAACATAACCACCACACACACACACACACACACACACTCATACATACACACACAGTATCCATCACACTACTCACACACAAACACACATGCACACACATACACACATGCACCAAACAGAACACACCACATAACCACACACACACACGCACGTACGCGCAGCCACACCACGTACCAGTATCAACTCATCTTACTCACACACAGACAATACAAACAACACACCACACTCTACTTACTCACACACAGAAAACCACCACACACCACACCAACACACACACACACCACAACACACAACCACACCAAGCAACAATCACTCACACAGGGAATCCAGTGGGGAGAAAATGGAGTTAGAAAGAAAATAGCATTTTACCATAGCGCAATGATGTTGTGATCTACGTGATAACAGACCATTACCTGATCATCTCCAACATCTAAAGTCGATATGATTGTGTGTGTGTGTGTGTGTGTGTGTGTGTGTGTGTGTGTGTGTGTGTGTGTGTGTTTGGTCTCTGTGTGTGTGTAAAAGTCAAACTAAAACGTGTGGTGTGTGTGTGTGAAAGTCAAAGTCAACTTTTAATTTCCAGATGGTACATTGAATAAGCAAAACATTTGTTTTGTGTGTGTGTTTTGTGTGTGTGTGTGTGTGTGTGTGTGTGTGTGTGTGTGTGTGTGTGTGTGTGTGTGTGTGTGTGTGGTAAAAGTCAAACTAAAACGTGTGTGTGTGTTTTATTTATTTATTTATTCTTTTATATCGAGGATAATGGAATAAGCACTCATGTGCTTTTTTACATCCAGTCCCCGTGTGAATGCGGTTCTGTAAATTTTGTCATCTGTTTCCACCGGCACACAATGGCCTACTCTTCCGAAAAGCGGAACAGGATTTAACGTGTGCGCGAGATGTTCTGCATGCGTTCGAACACGGGGCCTCGGTTTATAGTCTCATCCGAAGGACTTTGTATGTGTTGTGTGTGTGTGTGTGTGTGTGGTGTGTGTGTGTGTGTTGTGTTTTGTGTGTAGTTTGTGTGTGTGTGTTGTGTGTGTGTGTGTGTGTGTTGTTGTGTGTGTGGTGTGTGTGTGAAAGTCAAAGTCAAACTTGTTTGTGTGTGTGTTTGTGTGTGTTGTGTTTGTGTGTGTGTGTGTCTGTTTGTTTGTTTGTGTGAATGTGTTGTGATGTGAAAGTCAAACTAAAACGTGTTTGGTGTTTGTGTGTGTTGTTGTGTAGTGTGTATGGTGTGTGTGTGTGTAGTCGTGCGTGCTACTAACCCAGCCTGTGAGAAATAAGATTGGGACATGAGAACAGGATATCATCGAAAACCTGTTTTTGGTGCAAGTAATGGTCGTGTTGTCGAATATATTATCGAGAATGTTGATGTTATAGATAACTCGTGCTTACTCGTGTGTATAGACAGATGCGCTTACCCAAATGATAGGCATAATCGCTCAAGCAGGCAAAAAATCCTTGCACACATGCACTGACAGGTAGGTACACTTGACACACACGCATGTATACGTGAAATACACACATACATTATCGCGCACACACATACACGCACGCAAGCAAGCGCGCAAGCACGCATGCACACACTCACGCACGCGCTCACACACACAAACTCCCTCTCTTTCTCCCTCTCTGTTTTTCTCTCTCTACCCCTCTTTCTCTCTCTCACTCTCTCTCTCACACTCGCACACTCACTCACACATTCGCACACTAACACATTGACACACACATACACACACACACTCTCTCACATACACACGCTCACACACACAACACTCGCACACATACTCACACATATACCACACACACACACACACACACACACACACACACACACACACACACACACACACACACACACACACACACACACACACCAACACAAACACAACACACACACACAACACAACATGCACACACACATACACACACGTGAACACACACAACACAACATACACAACACACACACAACACAACACACACACTTACACACTGTACACACACACACACACACACAACACAACATGCACACACACTTACACACTGTACACACACACACATACACACACACACACACACACACACACACACACAACACATACACACACACACACACACACACACACACACACACACACACAACACACACACACACACGTGCTTGTAATGCAAAAAAGCGACCATCAAAATGTCATGCAGGCTAAAAGGAATGCTCTGCCCTCTTTAGAGTTTTTGCATAATAATGGAATCAGTTACAACGGAAACCGCTTGAAATTTACTGGTTGGCACCTGATTGACTATTCACCCCGCCCCCCCCCCCCCCTCCCCCCACACACACACACGTACCCGCGCGAAAACAGTTACCAACACACACGCAAACATACACAACATATTTGATATACACACAACATACATACGTACATACGTACACAACACACACACACACACACACACACACACACACACACACACACACACACACACACACACACATTTGAATTTGTTCTTAGATAGATGGCTTGATGAAAAAAAGCAAATGCGTTGCTTATTCAATGTACCATCTGGAAATAAAATTTTGACTTGACTTGACTTGACACACACACACACACACACTATACAGCCAGTAAGTTCCTATACACCCAGTTTAACATTCAGTACGTTGAGGCAGGATACAAAGAAATGCTTTGAGAGGAAAGAGATTTACAGCTGTTTCCATACCAGAGAGAGAATGTTTTCTTTACAAAGAAAGACACGAGGAAAGAAAGACGTAAATAGCCACAGAAAGGAAGAAAGAAAGGAAGACAGAATGAGAAAAAAGAAAGACAGAAGGACGAAAAGTTCGAAAAGAGATAGACAGGAAGAAAGAAAGAAAGAAAGAAAGAATGTATGAATGAAAAGGTCGAAAAGAGGCAGACAGAAAGAAAGAAATAATTTATGAAGAAAAACTTCGAAAAGAGACATACAAAGGACAAGAAAGAAAGAAAGAAGGAATGTATGAATGAAAAGGTCGAAAAGAGACAGAGAAAAAGAAAGAAAGAAAGAATGTATGGATGAAAAGATCGAAAAGAGACAGACAAAGAAAAAGAAAGAAGGAAGTGATGAATATATTAATGAAAAGGTCGAAAAGAGACAGACAAAGAAAAGGAAAGAAAGAAGTAATTATGAATGAAAAGGTCGAAAAGAGAAGACAGAAGAAGGAATGAATGAATGTATGAATGAAAAGGTCAAAAAGAGACAGACAACGAAACAGAAAGAAAGAATGTTGAATGAAAAGCTCGAAAAGAGACAGACAGAAAAAAAAGAAATAATTTATGAATAAAAACTTCGAAAAGAGACAGACAAAGAAAAAGAAAGAAAGAAGGAATGTATGAATGAAACAGAAACATAGAACACACAAAAAAAAAGCAGAAAAAGGTCAGAAAGACACAGACAAGAAAAGAGAAAGAAAGAGTGAAAGAGTGGACGAATGACAAAAGAAAAAAGAGGGAAAGAAAGAAGACAGACAAAGAAAAAACAACAACAACCCAAATGAAATCATACAGATAGACAGAAAGAAAGCAGATGGAAAGAAAAAGATAGAAGAACAGAAAGAAAAAACAACCCAAATGAAACATACAGAAGACAGAAAGAAAGCAGATGGAAAGAAAGAAAGATAGACAGAAAGAAAAAAAACAACAACCCAAATGAAATCATACAGATAGACAGAAAGAAAGCAGATGGAAAGAACGAAAGGAGGGAAGAAAAGCAAAGGAAGAAACAGAAAGAAGAAAGAAAGAAGAAAGAAACGAAAGATTCGAAAAAGACTGACAGAAAGAAAGAAAGAAAGACAGTGGGGAAAAAAGGACAGACAACAAAGAAAAGAAAAAGAAAGGAAGAAAGAAAGAAACAAAAAGAAAAAAAAAGAAAAGAAAAAAAAGAAAGTGGTTCTTGAAATGGCTCACGATTGATCTCGTAAATTTAGAGAAAGAGAGAGAGAGAGAGAGAGAGAGAGAGAGAGAGAGAGAGAGAGAGAGAGAGAGAGAGAGAGAGAGAGAGAGAAGAGAGAGAGAGAGAGAGAGAGAGAAAGAGAAGAGAGAGAAGAGAGAGAGAGAGAGAGAGAGAGAGAGAGAGGAGAGAGAGAGAGAGAGAGAGAGAGAGAGAGAAAGAGAGAGGAGGAGAGAGAAAGAGAGAGAGAGAGAGAAAGAGAAGAGAGAGAGAGAGAGAGAGTGTGTGTGGGTGTGTGTGTTTGTGTGTGTGTGTGTGTGTGTCTGTGTAAGGTGTGTGTATGTGTGTGTGTGTCAATGTGTTAGTATGTGTGTGAGTGTCAGTGTGTGTGTGTGCGTGCGTGCGTGTGTGTGTGTGTGTGTGTGTGGTGTGTGTGTGTGTGTGTGTGGTGTGGGAGGGGGGGGGGGGGGGGGGGGGTAAGACAGGTAGGTAACATTACAAGTAGGTGTAAACCTTTGGAAATGGGCAACCAACTACAGAGTGTTTGAAGATCAGTGCAGTTAGTGCAGACTACACAGCGCGCGGTATAGTGTTTAAGAGCAACACAGCGCGTGCGCGCGTATGCGCATGCACACACACACACACACACACATACACACGCATGCACACACACATGTGTGTGTGTGTGTGTTTGAAATTATTTTACAATATGGTTTTTTTTTCCTTTTCGTTTTTTTTTTCTTCTTAAAGTTTAAGGCGCGGTTGCTGATGTATAGTGTTGAATTTGCAACTGTGAAAGCAAAACTTTTATTTTTAATGTCTAACTCCTGAAAACCACAAAGCGGAAACAAACAAACAAACAGACAAACAAAACAAAACAAAAAACAAACAACCAAGCAAACAAACTGGTGTTGTGTTGCTGTGGAGATCAGCCAAACCAACAACTCCCCATATTATGTGGGTGGTCAATGGTTGACAATCATTGTGTAGTAGAAAGTGCCTGCGCCATAGCACGTGTACGCCTGGGTGGATTTGAATCGAGCTGGCATGAATTTTCTTGTCGAATAAATCGCCGACATTCTTTCAGCCAATGTCAGCCAGTTTAGTCAAAGACGGTGTTGCTTTGTGGGGGCCAACGCGCTCGATAATTGGCCACGGGTCATTCGCAAGAACCAATCAGTAGTGTTCTATGTTTTGAACCAATCAGTAGTGTTCTATTTTTGGGGGGTGGCTGTGGGAAGGTTTTTTTTGTGAAAGATGTATGTATGTTCAGTCCTTGTTAAATCGTGTTAGTTTGTCTTCATCTGAAACACTCCGAATTTTACAGGAATATATATATATATATATATATATATATAATATATATAATATATATATATATATATATATATATATATGAGGATGATGTAATGATGCTGTTGTGGAAGTGCATAATTATGCTTTGAGACTACTTGACAGGGTTATGCTCTACGCTTACTAATCCATAAAATCCCGGCGTCAGACACCAGGCTGAGAGATACAGGAACCTCAGTTATGGTCAGTTAATATTGAGTATATATATATTATATATATATATATATATATATATATGTTCTGCCCCCCTTCCACCTACAAAATCTACATAAAATATAAAATCTCTGTTGTATTGGTTCTTTACATAATTTTATCTATTTATTCTTTTATATCGAGGATAATGGAATAAGCACTCATGTGCTTTTTTTTACATCCAGCCCTCGTGTGTATGCAGTTTTGTCAATTTGTCATCTGTTTCAACCGGCACACAATGGCCTACTCTTACGAAAAAGCGGAACAGGATTTAACATGTGCGCAAGATGAACTGCTCAGGCTCGCGCAGCACTCTTGTCCTTGCAGGGCCTAGCACAGTTGCTTCAAGAATTCTACTAGCCTTTTTTTTTTTTTTTTAGGGCGTCTCACGGCGCCAAAAGGGGATAACTTGCTACCACAGCCCTTAAATCGCCGCATAGCTCCGCTATGACTATGATTATAATATAACCTCCACAACCAGTAGACCTAAACCTACTTCAGGTGGATTGGAACATAACGCTGGTATTTTCCTGAAAGGCAAATTGGCCGGAACGATAATCGAATGAGGAGGTTGATATGGGAGAAAGGTAGGCCTTACCCAGGGGGAGGAGGGGGGGGGGGGGGGGGGGGGTGAGTGAGGGGGGGGGGG
This sequence comes from Rapana venosa, assembly GCA_028751875.1. Lineage (NCBI taxonomy): Eukaryota > Metazoa > Mollusca > Gastropoda > Neogastropoda > Muricidae > Rapana > Rapana venosa. The sequence goes on from CM054148.1 coordinate 8,838,941, forward strand.
GGGGGGTGAAGCGAGGCGGGACACGGGTGACTTAATGCAGTTTGCTGGTTGCATCGTGATCGATGTGCCGGTGGGTGAGGTGGTGGTGATTGAGCCTAGCTAACTAGTTGTTTTTTTTCTAGGAGTGTGGGAGTTTTCCTCTATGTGTATGTGTGTGGGGAGGGTGGGGGGGGGGGGGGGGGGGGTGCAGTGGATGGTGGGGTGTGTGAGAGGAGGATGTGTGTCTATGAGTGTGTGTGTGTGTGTGGGGGGGGGGGTAGGGTAGTGTGTGTGTGTGTGTAGAAGACGGAGGGGGGGGGGGTGGTAGCTGTATGTGTACTTTTATTTTATTCATTTATTTATTTTTATTTTATTCTCTTATTCCGAGGATAATGAAAATAATCACTGGTGTGCTTTTTTTGTTTGTTTTTACATCCAGTTCCCGTGTGTATGCAGTAAATTTTGTCATCAGTTCCCACCGGCACACAATAGCCTACTCTTCTGAAAAGCGGAACGGGTTTCAGCGTGTGCGCAAGATGTTCTGATTGCGTTCGCACAAGGGACTTCGGTTTATAGTCTCATTCGAAGAACTGTTAGGGGGAGTGGAGTCGACACAGTGTGTGTGTGTGTGGTGTGTGTGTGTGTGTGTGTGTGTGTGTGTGTGTGTGTGTGTGTGTGTGTGTGTGTATGTGTGTGTGTGTGTGTGTGTGTGTGTGTGTGTGTGTGTGTGTGTATGTGTGTGTGTGTGTATGTGTGTGTGTGATATCAAATCATTAGTTTTTAAGGCACCAGAATAAGTAGAACACGCTTTTTTTTCTTTTTCATCTATCCGTTGGAAACTCTGAAATGATGATTTTATTCATAAAGAAAGCCATTGGGTCATGCACAAAGGGGGGTTGCTGATCACATCAGTGATAAATTCAAAAGAATACATTGTAAAATACAACTGTGACAAACAAATACGAAACAAACCCACAGGCAGAGAGATTAACATTTACTTGTGGGGGGGGGGGGGGGGGGGGACCTAAAATAAACAACAAAAAGACACCAGCAAACGCAGCCATAATAACGCTCCCCCCAATCCCCTCAACCCCCCCCCCCTCCTAAACAAACACACAAACAAACAACCGAACAAAACAACAAC